>JAVSCE010009350.1:0-10960 GCA_032199065.1 Smutsia gigantea | reverse complement strand
ACATATTTTCTATATGTGGAAGTAATGCTGAAAGCATTATCCCTTAGTTACCTCCAAATAAAGCAATAGCGAATTCTTTAGCTATATTCTTTCGTCTAGATAATTTCTTTCCTACTTTTCTCGTACTCCTTTATAGACTCCCTCTTCTTTTAAAATACGGAAATCAAGATCCATCACCCTAAAACAGATCTCAGCAATGCAGCAACTACAAAAAGGCTGCTTTCACAGTGACAACACACACTGCTTTCCGAGTCAGTTTGACCCTCAGGTCTTCTTCTGTCATACTTGTGCAACTTGGCTTGATGCCTCTCCGCTGTCTGCAGTTCTCAGTATTTATACATGTCACTGTGCATGCCAGTGCTGGAATCTGAGCTCATCTGGCCCCTGAAATCGAGGCATTCTTCTTGCCTACTTTGCCTCTTACTCATTTCTTCATGCTGTCTCCACAGCACCAACACATATTTTTTAGAGGCTAGGTGAAGGCCCTTTCCTCACCCTCGCCACTGAGCCTTGTCTTAAATTCTCAGCCCCCTTTGGGCCCTTCCCATTGAGATGAGGGAACGGAATCTTCCTGCTCCGTGTTCAATAGGAGTTCTGCTTGGATCACAGATCTTTATGAACCAGTGCCTTCTATTCATTCACCACTCATTCAACAAATAGTTTTTGAGGGCCAGGCACTGTTCTGGGTGCTGGAGACACAATAGGAACAAAAAAGACCGAGACCCTGCACCCATGGTTTATATTCTAGAGAAGCTTATATAACTTAAGAGTAAACAAGCTTGATCTTTGGGATCAAGATCATTTGAAAGGGACTTTATATTTTCTGAAGTCCACCTCTGTCTTTTAAAAACACAAACAAACAAAGCTGTAGAACAGGATTACTTGACTGGTTCAAAATCAGTCCTGGTAGAGCTAAAATGAAGGCTGTGAGACTCCAGTGTTCTTTCTACCACACTGTGCTAATGGAAAAGGTCTGAGAAGCCCCTTGACCTGACAGACATGACACGAGTCAATGTAGCGTTTCTTAGTTATGCGAACACTTAAATGAGATGTTAGAAGACATTGTTATAGCTCTTGGAATGAAAGAGTACAAAGAACATGGAAGAGAAGGGAAGCAAGAAGTGACATTTGAAACGTCTTTTTGTTACCAAACCCTCTTACCTGAGGGAACTTCTACAAACTCAGACTTTCAATAAACATTGTGAGCAAACATATATGACTTAGTAAATCTTTCACAAACAAATTCTATTTGTTTTCTTCAAGGAACTATGAAAACTTCTTTCAGAGGGCAAGTCAGGCAGTGAGTTTTCCTGTTTGAATTTCAGAGTTCAGCATGTTATTTTTTGTTCCTGATGGCTTCCTGTTTCTCTTTTTCCCTCAGAGTTCAAGATTAACAGCAGTTTTCCATCTTGAAAACAATGCAAACATTTCATCCCTATGGATTTCAGGGCAGCTGGACTCACCGATGTGTGTACACATCTGGACCTTTATGAGGTAGCTTGTGCTCCTTCTGAAGACCTCCTTTTAGATGAGACAAAAAGGTGGATTTTTTTTCTTGGATGTGGAAGATAATTCCAAAGTTATGTTTATTAGAAACCCATGCTCAGAGTCACACCTGCGAAGCTTCTAACTTTGCAGACTGGAAGAATCACTCTTCTTAAGGTCTAGGCTTGGCTTCGATGGCTAAGAATCACAAATTGTCCTCCATTCCTAAGGTCAGAAATGTTTATACTGACTCCATGCTGTTGGACCTCTGCCTCTATCACCAGGTCCTTTCCCTTCTAAAACCTCAGGGAAAGCAATGAGGAATCAATGGAGCCAGAAAAAACTAGAAAGAGGAATAAATATGTACCAAGTAAATGCAAGATAAAAAGAAATTAAAGGAGAAACATCACGGTGGCTTAAAAGTGAAATATTTACAAATAAGAGGCAAATTTAGAAATGTAAAAGACAGTTTAGAAAGAGACAAAACAAAATCTGTCGGAAATCTCTGCTCTGCTACCTTCCCTAGCACACTCCTTTCCCCAGCCCCCATTACTCCCCACACACCCCTCAACTTGCCAACAAATGCAGTCTGGTGATAAGTAACAGCAAAGAATTTAATCATTACCCAAGTAAGGGAAAGGAAGAGCTGGTCCTTTGTTTCTAGTATTTATGATTCACAAGATGTCAAAAAACCTTGCATGAAATGGCTGCAAACGGGAGCAATCCTGTTTCCTGACAGAAATCCTTCTGTCTGCATTTGTTTGCTTAGAGATAATGTCTATTACATCCAGCAATCCCAGGAATCAAAAACCCTCTGGTCTGCAACTGCCACCCTGCCACACACAGCATTTGCTAGTTCTTCAAGCCGTCTGCTAGGCATCTTCCTGTGGTCATTGAGGTAAAGTGAGATTCTTTTCAATTCTTTCAATATTTATTGAATACTTACTATGTGTTATTTTTGCACCAGAAAGTGACAAGTTGAAAGAGATACGAATGAATGCTACATTCTCTGGCTTCAAGTCACTCATAATCTTGGTCTTCTGAAAATGAGCAGAAACAGGGTAATCTGATGAGTATTGTGACCTTAAACTCATGGTCTTGACCAAAGACTACTAACTGGTTAGAACATGAACTTGTCAAAGCTGAACTGTGTGTCTTTCACCTGAGACCAAGAACCACCTCTCATAATTGCTGGATGCCTGTAGACCCAAGAGGGGCTCTTCCCAGCAAGCATAGCCATGTAAGACTTCATATCTTAAGAACTTCCCTGGAAGATAGTGACTATTTTTCTTTCTTAGGCTTGGAGAAACCAGGTAGGTCAAAATAGCTTTGATATAATATCATGGTGACTACATGTCCATCACATGGTGATGTAATTAATCGGCAAGAACCAAATTATACCCATTCTGATCCATCACCCTCAGTTAGCTCCTAAAGAAAAATAGGAAGATTTACAATTTAAAAGGGAAATAAAACTAACACACAGCAGGTAGTATAGTATAGAGAATAAAGCCAAGGCTCTGGAGCCAGACCTTCTGAATTTGAATCCTGATAATGGTTCTTACTAGCTAAAAGACCATGGACAATTTTCTTAATCTTCTTAACAAAGATACCTTCGTTATCCAATCTGTAAAATTAGGATGATAATAGTGGTGTCTGACTCAGGGAGTCATAAGGATTAAATGAACTAATATTTTGAGGTGTTTTGAACAATGTTTAGGCTATAGTAAGGGCTCTGTAGATGCTAGATCTGTTATTATATTAACTACCTTAAACAAATAGGTTAATTCAGGACTAATTAATATAATATTATCCATGTTGAGAACCTAGAGCATAAGCATATTAATAAAGGTCTGAGAAATCAAAGTTGGCTTCATGGAGTGAGTGACACTTGAGCTGAGTATTGTATACAGCTTGGACTTCACAGGTGAGGGACTGATACCTGCCGCGTCACAGGCATGAATGAGTTCGGCGTTGCACGTTAGGAGGAGGCTGAGGAATACATTCTGCAAGAGTCAAAGCTGCAAGCTCAGGCAACAGGTGAAGTGAATAAACACTCACTGTTCAAAACTCCTCCCAAACTGAGATATAGTGAATCAAGTTGACAGAATGAGTACATTGGAGAAGATGACAGAAAACAATTTTAAAGCCCAAAGTAATTTATACTGGTATAAGAAAACAAGCACCCTTATTGAACAAAACTTTAGAGGAGTTACTATAATGTAAGCAGGAGGGTGTATAAATCAGACTTTAAGTTTCCAATAACAGAATTCACTCTGTGTAGTGTAAGCAGAAAAGAAATTTATTAAGGAACATTTCCTACCTACCAGAATGGAGAAAGAAGGACAGAGTTAAATCCAGGTTACGCAGCTCACAATGCCCAGCCATGCTGGGCTTCTCTAGCTAAGATTCCCTGCTACCACTTCTCAGCAACTTTCACATTCAGGCCTGGATAACAGAAGCCCCATCACTGCCACCTGTGAAGTAATGCTCAAAGTCAGAGGCTGACAAACACATAAGCAGCCTTCCTAGTTTTATAAATCAAGTTTTATTGAAACGTAGTCATGCCCACTGGTTTACAGTGTCTGCACTTGCTTTTGTGTTACAACCACAGAGTTATACGGTGGAGACAGAGTCCTTGCAGCCCACAAAACTGACATATTTACTATCTGCTCTTTCACAGAAAAAGTTTGCCAACCATCTTTTTGTCTAGAAACTTATTTAGCTTTGAGAGGGAAAGGAGTGCCAGACCTAGAACCAAAAACAAAACCATGGTATACCCTCCTGTCAGCACATTCTCCTCTCTCACCAGACACAAGTTACAGCAAACAGGAGCAGCTTCCATAGAAGAGCGAACAATGGTCTCAAACAGAAAGATGAAAATCTTACTAATAATCACAAACCATTTGAAGTAAATTAAGTACAAAAAATGAAGATATGTAGAAGAGGAAATAACCCATAGACAGAGTTACCAGAATGAGAATACCTCACAGTAAATATAATTAACATCTTCAGAAGTTTAAGAGAAGGTATTTCATCCAGAAAACAAGAACTTATTACCTTAAGGAAGCATGGAAAAAATTTAAAATGTGATCATAAAAAAAAAGAGATGACATTCAAGATGGTGGCATGAGAGGTGAGACAGAAAATTCCTCCCAAAACCACATATAGTGTGAAAATATAATTAATACAACTAGCCCTAAAACAGCAACAGGAAAGAAGGCTGCACCAGACTGCATACAGACCTCACAAACAGAGCAGACCTCACGAAACAGGGTAACATACCAAAGCCTTGATCCAGCGGGACCCAATTCCTTCCCTCACCCCAGCTCAATGGAGGAAGGAAGAGAAATGGAGCAGGGGAAGAGGTGGAAGCCTGGGACTGCTAAACATTCAGCTCTGGAGATCTGCTTTGGAGCACAAACCTACATTGTGTGGTGCTCTTGAGGATGATGGGGGAGGGGAGCTGGGAGAGGTGGAGTGCTTGAGACACTGAGATTCTGGCCGTTTGTGGAGGACAGGGATCCATATCTGGCCGCTCTGGGACAAAGGAAAGGCGAGCAGTCTGAGAGGCTTCCTAGCAGCAAGAGGGCTGCGGAAGGGGTGGGGTTTACACAGAGCTTGCTGTGCAGGAGAAGGGAGAGCTGGGCAAGGTTGTCTAAGTGCACTCTTCCCAGCAGGTTGGATACTTTGAGGAGCTTCAAGTGCTCCATCCCCCTGGGTGCCAACTGGCTCTGAGGCCCCCCACTGTGACACGCAGCCTGCTGTGACTTCCTCCTGCCCTGCCGGCACCTGCTCACAATCCAGCAGTCACTGCACTGGCATCAGGACAGCAAGAGGGAGGCCCTGCCTACAACAGCTAGAGAGCCAAGCACAGAGGCTTACACGTGTGTGCTTGGCCCACTGGCTCTGATACTGGAGACAGGCACTGCAGCCGGGAATCAGGAAACAGATCTGTCCTCCCCCCAGGCACCAGTGCTGCTCCCCTATGACTCCCAACCTCACTCTAGGGGCTGAGCAGCTCCAGAGACTGGAACTTCTGGGCACTACAGGGCACCACATAGAAATATGAAATGTCAAAGGAACCAGATTCAGATGAAAATCTCACAAACCCAAGAAAAAGGACCAAGTGAAACTGAACTCACCAATCTTCCTGAAAGAGAGTTTAAAATAAAAAACATAAACATCCTCATGGAGGTACAGAAAAATATTCAAGAACTCAGGGACAAATTTAGATGGAGATTCAATCATTAAGAAATTCCATATCTGAAATAAAACATACAGTGGAGGGATTTAAAAGCAGATTAGATGTAGTAGAAGAGACAGTAAATGGAATAGAAATTAGAGAAGAGGAATACAAAGAAGCTGAGGCACAGAAAGAAAAAAGAATCTCTAAGAATGAAAGAATATTGAGAGAATTGTGTGACCAATCCTAACTGAACAATATACGCATTCTAGGGGTACCAGAAGAAAAAAGAGAAAAAGGGATAAAAAGTGTTATTGAGGAGGTAATTGCTGAAAACTTCCCCAATCTGGGGAAGGAGGTAATCTCTCAAGCCATGGAGATGCACAGATCTCCCAACACAAGGGACCCAGGTAAGACAACATCAAGACATATAGTAATTAAAATGGCAAACATCAAGGGTAAAGAAAGACTTTTAAAAGCAGCTAAAGAGAAAAGAAAAGATCACATACAAAGGAAAACTCATCAGGCTATCATCAGATTTGTCAACAGAAACCTTACAGGCCAGAAGGGAGTGGCACGATATATTTAATGCAATGAAGCAGTAGGGCCTCAAACCAAGAATACTCTACCCGGCAAAGTTATCATTTAAATTTGAAGGAGCGATTAAACAATTTTCAGATAAGCAAAAGCTGAGAGAATTTACCTCCCACAAATCACCTCTACAGTGCACTTTGGAGGACTGCTATAGGTGGAAGTATTCCTCAGGCTAAATAGATGTCACCCAAGGGATAGACAAAGAGTACAGAATATGATACTAACATATAAAGAATGGAGGAGGAAGACAAAGGAGAAAAAAAAAGGACCTTTAGGTTGTGTTTGTAATAGCATATGAAGTGAGTTAAATTAGACTGTTAGATAGTAAGGGAATTACCCTTGAACCTTGGGTAACCATGAATCTAAAGCCTACAATGGCAATAAGTACATACCTATCGATAATCACCCTAAATGTAAATGGACTGAATGCACCAATCAAAAGACACAGAGTCACTGAATGGATAAAAAAACAAGACCTTTCTGTATGCTGCCTACCAGAGACTCACTTCATAACCAAAGACATACACAGACTGAAAGTAAAGGGATGGAAAAAGGTATTTCATGCAAATAATAGGGAGGAAAAAGCAGGAGTTGCAGTACTTCTATCAGACAAAATAAATTTCAAAACAAAGAAAGTCACAAGAGACAAAGTAGGACATTACATAATGATAAAAGGGTCAGTCCAACAAGAGGATATAACTGTTATAAATACCTATGCACCCAACACAGGATCACCTACATATGTGAAACAAATACTAACACAATTAAAGGGGGAAATAGAATGCAATGCATTCATTTTGGGAGACTTCAACACACCAATCACCCCAAAGGACAGATCACCAGATACAAAATAAGTAAAGAGACAGAGGCACTCAACAACATATTAGAACAGATGGACCTAACAGACATCTACAGAACACTCCGTCAAAAAGCAACAGGATACACATTCTTCTCAAGTGCACATGGAACATTTTCAAAAATAGATCATACAGTAGGCCACAACAAAAACTCAGTAAATTAAAAAAGATTGAAATTGTACCAACCAGCTTCTCAGATCACAAAGGTATGAAACAAGAAATAAACTACACAAAGAAAATGAAAAGGCCACAAACACATGGAGGCTTAATAACATGCTCCTAAATAATCAATGGACCAATGACCAAATAAAAACAGAGATCAAGCAATACATGGAGACAAATGACAACAATAATTTGACACTGCAAAATCTGTGGGAACCAGCGAAGGCCATGCTAAGAGGGAAATATATTGCAATACAGGCCTCAGGAAAAGGAAGAATCCCAAATGAACAGTCTAAACTCTAAATTAATGAAATTAGAAAAGGAAGAACAAATGAGCCCCAAAGTCAGTAGAAGGAGGGACATAATAAGGATTAAAGCAGAAATAAATAAAATTGAGAAGAATAAAACAATAGAAGCAATGAAAGCAGAAGCTGGTTCTTTGAGAAAATAAACAAAATAGATAAACCCCTAGCCAGACTTATCAAGAAAAAAAGAAAATCTACACACATAAACAGAATGAGAAATGAGAAAGGAAAAATCACTACAGACACCACAGAAATACAAAGAATTATGAGAGAATACTATGAAAAATTATATGGAAACAAATTGGATAACCTAGAGGAAATGGACAAATTTCTAGAAAAATACAACCTTCCAAGGCTAACCCAGGAAGACACAGAAAATCTGAATAGACCAATTACCAGCAAGGAAATTGAATTGGTAATCAAAAACTACCTAAGAACAAAACTCCTGTACCAGATGTTTTTACTGCTGAATTTTATCAAACATTTAGTGAAAACCTAATACCCATCCTCCTTAAAAGTTTTCCAAAAAGTAGAAGAGGAGGGAATACTCCCAAACTCATTCCACAAGGTCAACATCACTCTAATACCAAAACCAGGCAAAAAAACCACCACACACAAAAAAAAATTACAGACCAATATCCCTGGTGAACATAGATGCAAAAATACTCAATGAAATATTAGCAAATCGAATTCAAAAATACATCAAAAAGATCATCCATCATGATCAAGTGGGATTCATCTGAGGGATGCAAGGATGGTACAACATTCGAAAATCCATCAACATCATCCACTACATCAAGAAAAAGAAGGACAAACACCACAGGATTTTTCTCCATAGATGCTGAAAAAGCATTTGACAAAATTCAACATCCATTCATGATAAAAACTCTCAACAAAATGGGTATAGAAGAACAGCACCTCAACATAGTAAAGGCCATATATGACAAACCCACAGCCAACATTATACTTAACAGTCAGAAGCTGAAAGCTTTTCTTTTAAGATTGGGAACAAGACAAGGATGCCCACTCTCCCCACTTTTATTCAAAATAGTTCTGGAGGTCCTAGCCATGGGAATCAGACAACACAAAAAAATAAAATGCACCCAGATTGGTAAGGAAGAAGTCAAACTGTCCCTGTTTGCAGATGACATGATACTGTATATAAAAAACCCTAAAGAATCCACTCTAAAACTTCTAGATCTAATATCTGAATTCAGCAAAGTTGCAGGATGCAAAATTAATACACAGAAATCTGTTGCATTCCTATACACTAATGATGAACTAGCAGAAAGAGAATTCAGGAAAACAATTCCCTTTATAATTGCACCAAAAAGGATAAAATACCTAGGAATAAACCTAACCAACGAAGTGAAAGACCTTTACTCTGAAAACTACAAGACACTCATGAGAATAATTAAAGAAGATACCAATAAATGGTAGCACATGCCGTGCTCATGGATAGGAATAATTAATATTGTCAAAACGGCCATCCTGCCTAAAGCAATCTACAGATTCAATGCAATTCCTACCAAAATACCAATAGCATTCTTCAATGAACCACAGCAAATAGTTGAAAAATTCATATGGAACCACAAAAGACCCGGAACAGCCAAAGCAATTCTGAGAAGGAAGAATAAAGTGGGGGGAATTATGCTCCCTGATTTCAAGCTCCATTACAAAGTCACTGTAATCAAGACAATTTGATACTGGCACAAGAACAGACCCATAGACCAATGGAACAGACTAGAGAGCCCAGATATAAACCCAAGCATATATGGTCAATTAATATATGATAAAGGAACCATGGATATACAATGGGGAAATGACAGCCTCTTCAACAGCTGGTATTGGCAAAACTGGACAGCTACATGTAAGAGAATGAAACTGGACTACTGTCTAACCCCAAACACAAAAGTAAACTCAAAATGGATCAAAGACCTGAATGTAAGTCATGAAACCATAAAACTCTTAGAAAAAAACATAGGCAAAAATCTCTTGGACATAAACATGAGCGACTTCTTCATGAACATATCTCCCCGGGCAAGGGAAACAAAAAAAAAAATGAACAAGTGGGACTATATCAAGCTGAAAAGCTTCTGTACAGCAAAGGACACCATCAGTAGAACCAAAAGACTTCCTACAGTATGGGAGAATATATTCATAAAAAACATATCTGATAAAGGGTTGACATCCAAAATATATAAGGAACTCATGCACCTTAACAAACAGAAAGCAAATAATCCAATTAAGAAATGGGCAGAGGACATGAATAGACACTTCTCTAAAGAAGAAATTCAGATGGCCAGCAGGCACATGAAAAGATGCTCCACATCGCTAATCATCAGAGAAATGCAGATTAAAACCACAATGAGATATCACCTCACACCAGTTGAGGATGGCCAACATCCAAAACACAAACAACAACAAATGTTGGCGAGGATGTGGAGAAAAGGGAACCCTCCTACACTGCTGGTGGGAATGCAAATTTGTTCAACCATTGTGGAAAGCAGTATGGAGGTTCCTCAAAAAACTCAAATAGAAATACCATTTGACCCAGGAATTCCACTCCTAGGAATTTACCCTAAGAATGCAGCAGCCCAGTGTGAAAAAGACATATGCACCCCTATGTTTATCACAGCACTATTTACAATAGCCAAGAAATGGAAGCAACCTAAGTGTCCATCAGTAGATGAATGGATAAAGAAGATGTGGCATATATACACAATGGAATATTATTCAGCCATAAGAAGAAAACAAATCCTACCATTTGCAACAACATGGATGGAGCTAGAGGGTATTATGCTCAGTGAAATAAGCCAGGCAGAGAAAGACAAGTATCAAATGATTTCACTCATCTATGGAGTATAAGAACAAAGCAAAAACTGAAGGAACAAAACAGCAGCAGACTCACAGAACCCAAGAATGGACTAACAGTTACCAAAGGGAAAGGGACTGGGGAGGATGGGTGGGGAGGGAGGGATAAGGAGGGGGAAAGGGACATTATGAGTAGCATGTATAATGTAGGTGGGGGCACGGGGAAGGCAGTATAACACAGAGAAGACAAGTAGTGATTCTATGGAGTCTTACTATGCTGATGGACATTGACTGTAATGGGGTTGGTGGTGGAGAATTGATAATCAGGGGAATCTAGTAACCGTGATGTTGTTTATGTAATTGTACATTAATGAAAGCATAATAAAATAAGGAAAAGATGAATGCACGTAGATAAGGAGAATGAGTAAAGAAAATCCCTGAAAATTCTTCAAATGGCAGAAATTTGGGATGTATGAGAGAAAATTTCAATGGTGTAAAGGATAGACTAAAAGTTCCTGTATCTAACGCAAAAGAGAGCGTATTAAAGTCAAGGTGGG
>JAVSCE010009349.1:0-54452 GCA_032199065.1 Smutsia gigantea | reverse complement strand
CTCGGGAGCCTAATCAACCCAAATCTAGCCCTTAAAACCTGTCCCACTTTTTTTTTTTCAGTGATTTTGACGTCAGACTGGGTTTGGACTCTCCTGCCTATTGCAATAGCCTTGAATAAACTCTTTCTTGCCTACCTAATTTTGTCTAATGCAATTTTTGCTTTGACAGGCAATATTATGGAAAACCAAGTTTAGCTTCAGCATTTTCAGAGGTTATTTTGCTTTGGATCTAGGAGCAGGGAGTTAATTGCCAAATGCTTAAAAATAAAGCTTTGTAAGAATTCAAAATTGGGGTAAATAATTGTGGTGATTTGTTATTTTCTGTGTAATAAATACAGGATAAACAAGAAGTTAGAACATTTGGAATCCTAGATCATCCCAAAGTAAATGATCAAGGGGAAGTTATTTAATGCCTTGAGCCTCAGTTTCTCATTTATAAAATGAAGAGCTTTGACAAAATTTACTTCCTACTCTAATATTCTATGATTATTTGATTATACTTTTGTCTTAAAGATTTGGTTTAATCCCAGTTAAGAAGCAAGCATTCTCTTATATCCGGATATAATCATTAGACCACATGGTATCTTTAGTTGGGAACATAGAGTCATCATGATGTGAAGTAATGTGTTCATTACAATGAGCACATACAACATTACTAGCCAATTAACAACCTTTCAAATAACATTCCTAAATGAATAACAAAATTGGTGCCAAGGAACACAGCTACCTCACCAACACTCCAGCTGTTAATTATACTCTTATCTGTACTGAAGCTGAATATTCCAGTACTTCCTCTTTTCTTAGTTATAATTAATCAATGTTTATGGAAAAGCTAATATCAAACTGTAATGTCACAAAATGCATGATCTGAGCCCCTCATCTTTCTAGTTCATACTGCACATCCATTTTCCATAAAATTCTTTTGAAATGTGTTTCTTCCTTTATGGGAGGAAGTTATTATTTATTAGTTTTTGGTTCTCTTCATCTGTCTTTATGATTTTGCTTTAACCCCTAAATACTTCAGTGTATATTTCCTATAAACAGGGGCATTCTGTTACATAACCATTGTTCAGTTAACAAAATTTGGAAAATAACATTGATACAGTATTATTTCTTCTTCAAATGTCACCAGTTGTCCCAATAATATCCTATTATAGCAAAATAAAAAATATATATTGTCTGGTCCAGGATCACACCTTGCATTTAGTTCTTGTGTGTTTTTAAACTTCTTCAATCTGGAATGAAATGTTTTTCACTGTTCTTTCATCATCATCATTTAGTTAGGTAAATTGTTGATAGACAATATTCCAGAGGGAAGAAAAAGTGTTTTTCCCCCAGATTCTTATATCATGGCTAAATTATTTCCATTTGAAGACATAACCTTATCAATTCTATGGAGACATGTTGTTTTTTCATGTTTGTTGCTATTTTCATATGGTGGGCATATGGGCCGCTGGCAACCACCTGGAGTTACATCTCTGCCTCCTCTCCTAGTGGTCAAGGCACCTTGTCAGCTCTCTAAAAGAGTTGATATTTAAATGCCACAGATTTATGAAATCTTAGAGCTAGGGTGGATTTTGTAAATCATCCAGTCCACCAATGAGAATATTGAGTGACTTAATTAGCTGTACCATTCAATTTATACTTCTACCATTTGAATTACTTTTCATATTTTATTACATTAACCAGCATGATTATATTTTTATGTGAAATATAACTTGTGTCTTTGTAAATGTAATTTTTTTACTGTAACATACTCGAAAGTCTTCTGCACAGTGAAATAGTCCTAATACCCCAGGAGAGTACAATCTTCCATTTTCTGTGTAGATAACACACAGGAGGCTGAGACAAAGGATTAGCAGTTACATGGACCAAAATATAAATTCACTGTGGTATCATGCTAAAGACTGTGGATATTAAATCCCCTTCTATATTAGGTGCAATGGAACACAGATGGAGAAGCTAAGAGAGTGGGATCTTTCAAGCAGGATGCCTGGAATGTCCTTGCTTCACTATACATTTTGGGAAAATTATGTAATCTTTCTGTGCTTTCCCTTTCTCATCTGTAGAAAAAAAGCAACAGTAATAATCATTTCATGGGCTGTTTGAGTGTTAAGTATGAAATAATACATGCAGAGTACCTGGTATATAATTGAACAAGCAATTAATATACATGTATCTAATGAAATCACAACATCCTGTCCTTTGTCCTTTCCTTTTAGGAGGTTTATTACTGGCTTACAAATAGGCGGAACACTTATCAAATGTAGAGATGACCCAAGCTAGAGATGGGATGATAATCCATGGTGGGACAGAATAACAATCCAAACAGTTCTCAACAGGCTGGACCAGAAGTCAGCCTTCACCACATGAAACTGAACAGGAATGAATATAAAATTATGCATTGCGGTTCTCAGCTTGAACCCTATAAATATGAAACTGAAGGGAGGCAGAATCTGTCTTAAAAGTAATTAGTATAGAAAGAACTCAAAGGTTCTGATTGACAGCAGAATTAACACGAGCAAATGGTGATGTGGCTGCCAGAAATGTGAATGGTTTCTTAGATTAAATAAGTAGAAGCCTAAAGTCTAGGTGAGTCATCAGAGGCTGGCACATCAGAGTCGCCTTGGATGTTTGACAAAATGCAGATCCCTGGTTCCCACGCAACATGTAAATACATTCAAGGGTCTGGATGTGGTGCCCCGGAGTCTGCCGTTAACAGTATGATGATGTTCATGCTGGTACTTGACTAGTGTAGAGAATAAATATATACATAAGTACGGTGCTAGCACAGAATGTAAATGCTCAGTAAATGGGAGTTGTAAGTATTCTTTTATGTAAGTTATTTTATCAGTTTACAGTTACACTGGCACTTTTTTATCAGTTACATTGGCACTTTTGTGAAATTCATTATCTGGATCAAATTTACCAATTAATCTTATATGTGAAACTTTTTCCTTCCTCTTTCCCTCCCTTCCTGCATTTCCAGTTTTCCTCAGTTTCTCATTTTTTGCCTTTCACCATTTATTAATTAGGACCTACCATGTGCTATAGTATTATGTTTGGCATGTGGAGATTTAAATAACATGGGTCTTAACATCAGACAATGTAGCCACCTAGTAGGGGAGGGTTTAACCTGCATATACAACTGTAAGAGAATCAAAGAGCCCCGGAGCATGGGGAAGCTTTCTGGAATTACCTGTGCTCTAAAAAATGCAAAGAGCAATAAAGAGCAGCACAGAAATAAGTCCTCACCCTCAACTCCTGCACTAGCTCAATGAAGGACATTCTCTGCAAGAAGGCCGCCTTTGCCAGAGGAGGTAGAGAGGCTCTTGGCAAACATGATTCATGGTCAGTTTCCCTCACCAAACCCCCAACTCCCCACCCTCTGCCCACCACTCTCAGTACCCACCACCAAAGCCAAGTGATCCTGTTCTATATCCTTGGAATTCTCCTTGACGTTACTGGAAATTATTTCATGCTCCACCAGCACTTCTCCAAGTTTACTGTGCTTATGAATCACCTGGGGATCTTGTTAGAGATTCCAATTCAGTGGGTCTCAGGTAGAGCCTGAGAATCTACAATTCTAACAAGCTCCTGGGTAATTCCTACACTGCTGTTAGAAAAACTATGAACATTAATAAATACAAATTAAATATTAATATTAATTAAACACCAACTAAGAGTTAAAATGTTACCTTGGCAAGCAAGTGTAATAAACATTCAGAAGTCAATAGGGCATCAAGAGCAAGACCTTTAGAACAAATTCTTAAGGCTTCTGTGAAATATTTTAAGTGTGAGATAGAAAAGTTGTAGAATTTCATGCGTACTTAGTGGTACCTGAGAAATGTTGCCAAGGGTTTTGTTTTTCTTTCCTTCCAAGATATTACTACAGCTGCAGTTAGTTGTATTTCTACGGCTACAAAAACACTTTTTCATGCTACAGTGATTCATGACTATCCCATTATGTGTATTTATGTGTTGACACTCTTGCTAACAATGGCAGAGAATAAAATGCTTCCAGAGAAAACAAGAGATTCCAGGTGTTTGCCTTTGGCTTATGTGATCTCAGTTTAGTCCCATTGTGCACCGGGAAGTGCTTAATATTTTGTGATATGACTTCAGACAGGTTCAGATTCCAGATCATCATCTTATCTTTAAGAGTATGAAGAAAATAAGTGATTTAAAAAATTAAGAATAGATCATTTAGATAATAACATATATCCTCAATTTAAAATAGTTTATGAAATGTACCATGCAAATGAGAAGCCATTTTAGCAGAGAAATGTTCTGCCTCATCACAACTAATTGTTATTTGAATGTTTATTAGTAAGATGAGAAAACTCATATCTGAATTCGGAACATTGGAAGAAAAAAAATGGATTCCATTTTGTCCCAGTAGATAAAAATGTAAAAGTTTCTATATTTTTATGACGTTCAACAGCAACAACAAAAAAAATGGTGTGGCCTTTGATATATTTGTATTTATTTAAATGAAAAAATATAAATGCATTGTTAAATAAAAGATAACCATGATGAAAGGAAGTCATGGGTACCACTTGGAGTGACCGAATGGGCAAACTCTACATTCTAGATTTTATCTCTCTCTGAGAGTATCAGAAATAAAATCATAATAAGGACACTAAGGCCTCTGATAGTAGATCGATAATGCTTCCAACCCTGAGTAATAAATGCCACACTTAGAACTTTTAAAATTCAGTCAATAAAAATTATTGTGCACAGCATATTACATGCTACATATAAACAGATTGTATCTTTTCTATCTTTGCATCTCAGGAATATTGCTCCAGTCCTGGTACCGAGGCAGCTCTTAATACATGTTTATTTAATGAATGCATGACTGCACAAATGCCTGAATATTCCAGGAGTCACAAGAAGATGTGAATGAAATAGAGCAGAGTTTTGTTATTGGCGAAGTAGTTCCCCCAAAACGGGGCCTCTAGCTGTTCGGTGTCACAAAGCCGATATACAAGATCAAAAGTGAGGGTGAAGCACTGCAGGCTTTATTCAGTGGCCAGAGGTCGTAGAAGAAGGAGCGCAGTTCACAAACCAACTTCGCAGCCTGGGAGACCTGGAAAGTCATAGACATGGGGCATATTTAGTGAAGGGATTTGGCACTAAAAGCAAGGGAGGAATATCCCTGTTTTTTGTTTGTTTGTTTGTTTTATCGGGACTGGGGAGAATTGCTCAAAGTCAGAATATTACCTTTCTTTTGTCCTCTTACGGTTGCTTCTCGGTCATTGTCATGGTGTTGTCAACCGTCATGGCACTGGTGGGAGTCTCATTTAGTATAAAAAATATATTACAATGAAGTCAGAGGTTCTTTTGAGGTCAAATGAACTACTGTCTTGGATCCCACCAGTTTCAGCTGGTGGGGCCCCAGGGGTCCCCTGACTGTAGGTACCTATCTCTCAGGGTGGGTTCAGCTCAGCTAGGACACCTCAGCATCTAGACAGAGTCAAAGCAGGGTGAGGGTTCGGGTAAGACGCATAAATATGGCAAAGCAGGGTGAGGGTTCAGCCCCAGCAAACACCTATAGCTCAGGAGGGAAGAACACCTGCTTTTCTTTATGTACTCTGGTTAAGGGAGGAACAGAGTAGTATATTGGCTGTTAATTTAGCCCATTTATTGCAGCTTCTATAAAAGCATTTGACTCCTATCATTTATTTTCTCCCATTATGTAGTCCATTCCTCATATTATAAGGTCAACTGTTCTGATGATTAATTTTATGTGTCAACTTGACTGGATCATGGATGCCCAGATGTCTGGTTAGACATTATTTGTGGGTGTGTCAGAAAGAGTGTCTCTGAAAGAGATTATCATTTGAATCTAATGCTGAGTGAAATATACTCAGGTCCTTGTGGACGTCATATAAACTCAAGTTTCATACCTTTGATAAGCTGTTCTTTCTTCCTGGAAAGCACTCCTTCACATCCTTCGACATCCAGCTTAGTCACTTTGTCTTCTAGGAAGTCTTCGTGAATCACTGCTTTCTGCATCTCTTATGCTCCATTTAGATTTATTGTCCTTAGAACTTGGACAATAATCAACATCTAAGAGGAGATCAATAAATGTATTTTGAGTTGAGTTAGATTGGCTGGACATTTTCCATAAAGTTTGAAATTTAGTGAAATATTATTATTTGCCCTAATTATTATAGTTTGGAAGATAGATTTTATTTTGCATATTTAAAGGGTAGTGTATCCATATGGCATGAATGCTGTCAAGATATGAACATCATCATTGCTTCAAAAAAAAACTAGGAATTTATTTGAACTAAAACCTAAAGTCATTTCTGAAATTTAAATTTTCATTGAGAAATGTCTAGGCAATTAAGAGTCACTAAACATAACTAAGGATTAAAATTATTATTCTTTTATGTAACCCTAATAAGTTTTCTCTATATTTTATAATGATACATATTTTTTTTAAGTATGGTAGACTGTTTTCAAACATGGGCAACAGACAGTGGAGGTATGTGCCCAGAAGGTAGAACCTAGAGCTAAAGAGAACTTTGGGCAAAGGAATCACTTCCAGAAAGCAGGAACAGTCACATCCCCTGCCCCTGGAGAAGGGGCTGAGGTGATATGTTCCCAGCTGGATTTCAGAATGAATAAAGACCAGTGACTGCAGCTCACAGTCTTCCCCACTTGTATATTGAGTGTTGGGGGCTTGAAGGGTGGATGGACCACCTTTTTTGTTGTTGTTGACCAGTATAGGATCATTAGTAGCTGTACCTGAGGAGTCTCATCACATTCAGACCTGGTTAAAATTGCAAGGACCTGGAGGTTGAGCCTGATACCAAAAGTGAGATAAAATTTGGGAGGAAGACTTGAATGCATTTGGCAGGAGGGAAGGATGTAAATTATTGTAGCTAGAAAATGGCTTTCAAAATGCCCATCATAACTCCTCCCATTTGTCTGTAGAAATCCTTTGCCATGTCTTCTATCAAGAAGTGGAGTCCACTTCTCCACCTCTTCAAATATGGATGGCCTTGGGAATTGCACTTGCCAAGAGAACTGAAGGCTAATCCTAAGAGTCCTCCAGCCTCCAGTTTCAGAGACCTGAGACCTCAGTGCTGTGGAAAAAAAGCATTCTACCCTACTGGAGGATGGTGCTCAACTGACAGCATCTACTGCTGGCCGTGTGGGTGGGACCATGTTGTACCCCTAACCCAAGTTAAGTCATCAGATGAAAACAGCTGCCTGAGTGTTCCCAGGGGAGAGCAGCTGAACTGCCCAGTTTGCCCGCCCAAAAAAACTACAAGAAATAATAAGTCATTGCTGTTTCTGGTCTCTAAAATTTAAGCCGGTTTATTATATGGTATTAGAAAATTTAAATGTTTCCTAAATTTTTTTTTGGTATCATTAATCTACAATTACATGTGCAACATTATGGTTATTAAACTACCCACTTCATCAGGTCCCCCCCACCAACCCTATTACAGTCACTGTCCATCAGCATAATGAGATGCTATAGAATCACTACTTGTCTTCTCTGACTTGTACAGCCCCCCCCGTGCCCCGCCAACATTATGTCTGCTAATCGTAATGCCCCTTTTTCCCCCTTGTCCCCCCCTTCCCACCCATCATCCCAGTCCCTTTCCCTTTGGTAACTGTTAGTACATTCTTGGGTTCTGTGCGTCTGCTGCTGTTTTTTTCTTTCAGTTTTTTTTTTCTTTGCTCTTATGCTCCACATATGAGTGAAATCATTTCATACCTGTCTTTTTCGGCTTGGCTTATTTCACTGAGCATAATACCCTCTAGCTCCATCCATGTTGTTGCAAATGGTAGGATTTGTTTTCTTCTTATGGCTGAATAATATTCCATTGTGTATATGTACCACCTCTTCTTTATCCATTCATCTACTGATGGACACTTAGGTTGCTTCCATTTCTTGGCTATTGTAAATAGTGCTGCAATAAACATAGGGGTGCATATGTCTTTTTCAAACTGGGCTACTGCAGTCTTAGGGTAAATTCCTAGGAGTGGAATTCCTGGGTCAAATGGTATTTCTATTTTGAGTTTTTTGAGGAACCTCCATACTGCTTTCCACAATGGTTGAACTAATTTGCAGTCCCACCAGCAGTGTAGGAGGGTTCCCTTTTCTCCACATCCTCGCCAACATTTGTTGTTGTTTGTGTGTTGGATGTTGGCCATCCTCACTGGTGTGAGGTGATATCTCATTGTGGTTTTAATCTGCATTTCTCTGATGATTAGCGATGTGGAGCATCTTTTCATGTGCCTGTTGGCCATCTGAATTTCTTCTTTGGAGAAGTGTCTATTCATGTCCTGTGCCCATTTCTTAAATGGATTATTTGCTTTTTGTTTGTTGAGGTGCATGAGTTCTTTATATATTTTGGATATCACCCTCTTATTGGATATATCATTTATGAATATATTGTCCCATACAGTAGAATGTCTTTTTGTTCTAATGATGTTGTCCTTTGCTCTCCAGAAGATTTTCAGCTTGATATAGTCCCATTTGTTCATTTTTGCTTTTGTTTCCCTTGCCCAGGGAGATGTGTTCATGAAGAAGTCGCTCATGTTTATGTCCAAGAGATTTTTGCCTATGTTTTTTTCTAAGAGTTTTATGATTTCATGACTTACATTCAGGTCTTTGATCCATTTTGAGTTTACTTTTGTGTATGGGGTTAGACAGTTTCATTCTCTTACATGTAGCTGTCCAGTTTTTCCAACACCAGCTGCTGAAGAGGCTGTCATCTCCCCATTGTATATCCAAGGCTCCTTTATCATATATTAATTGACTGTATATGTTTGGGTTAATGTTTGGATTTTCTATTCTGTTCCACTGGTCTGTGGGTCTGGTCTTGTGCCAATACCAAGTTGTCTTGATTACTGAACCTTTGTAGTAGAGCTTGAAGTCTGGGAGCGTAATTCCCCCTGTTTGATTCCTCCTTCTCAGGATTGCTTTGGCTATTTGGGGTCTTCTGTGGTTCCACATGAATTTTAGAATTATTTGTTCCAGTTCATTGAAGAAAGCTGTTGGTAGTTTGATAGGGATTGCATTGAATCTGTAGATTGCTTTAGGTAGTATAGCCATTTTGACAATATTGATTCTTCCTTGCCAAGAGCATGGGATGCATTTCCATTTGTTAGTGTCCTCTTTAATTTCTCTTAGGAGTGTCTTGTAGTTTTCAGAGTACAGGTCTTTCACTTCCTTCGTTAGGTTTATTCCTAGGTATTTTATTCTTTTTGATGCAATTGTGAGTGGATTGTTTTCCTGATTTCTTTTTCTGTTAGCTCATCGTTGGTGTATAGGAAAGCAACAGATTTCTGTGTGTTAATTTTGTATCCTGCAACTTTGCTGAATTCAGATATTAGTTCTAGTAGATTTGGAGTGGATTCTTTAGGGTTTTTATGTACAATATCATATCATCTGCAAATAGTGACAATTTGACTTCTTTACCAATCTGGATGCCTTGTATGTCTTTGTTTTGTCTCATTGCCGTAGCTAGGACCTCCAGTACGATGTTAAATAACAGTGGAGAGAGTGGGCATCCCTGTCATATTCCCAATCTTAGATGAAAAGCTTTCAGCTTCTCGCTGTTAAGTATGATGTTAGCTGTCGGTTTGTCATATATGGCCTTTATGATGTAGAGGTACTTGCCCTCTATACCCATTTTGTTGAGAGTTTTTCTCATGAATGGATGCTGAATTTTGTCAAATGTTTTTTCAGCATCTATGGAGATGATCACGTGGTTTTTTTTCTTCTTTTTGTTGATGTGGTGGATTATGTTGATGGATTTTCGAATGTTGTACCATCCTTGCATCCCTGGGATGAATCCCACTTGATCATGTATGATCCTCTTAATGTATTTTTGAATTTGGTTTGCTAATACTTTGTTGAGTATTTTTGCATCCATGTTCATCAGGGATATTGGTCTGTAATTTTCTTTTTTGGTGAGGTCTTTGCCCAGTTTTGGTATTAGAGTGATGCTGGCTTCATAGAATGAGTTTGGAAGTATTCCCTCCTCTTCTACTTTATGGAAAACTTTAAGGTGAATGGGTATTATTTCTTCTCTATATGTCTTGTAAAATTCAGAGGTGAATCCATCTGGCCTGGGAGTTTTGTTCTTGGGTAGTTTTTGATTACTGATTCAATTTCTTTGCTGGTAATTGGTCTGTTTAGGTTTTCTGTTTCTTGGTTGGTCAGTCTTGGAAGGTTGTATTTTTCTAAGAAGTTGTCCATTTCTTCTAGGTTTTCCAGCTTGTTAGCATATAGATTTTCATAGTATTCTCTTATAACTCTTTGTATTTCTGTGGGGTCCATCGTGCTTTTTCCTTTCTCATTTCTGATTCTGTTTATGTGTGTAGATTGTCTTTTTCTCTTAATGAGTCTGGCTAGGGGTTTATCTATTTTGTTTATTTTTTCAAAGAAGCAGCTCTTGATTTCATTGATTTTTTCTATTGTTTTATTCTTCTCAATTTTATTTATTTCTTCTCTGATCTTTATTATGTCCCTCATTCTGGTGACTTTGGGCCTCATTTGTTCTTCTTTTTCCAATTTCAGTAATTGTGTCTTTAGACTATTAATTTAGGATTGTTCTTCCTTTTTTAAATAGGCCTGGACTGCAATATACTTTCCTCTTAGAACTACCTTTGCTGCATCCCACAGAAGTTGTGGCTTTGTGTTGTTGATGCATTAGTCTCCATATATTGTTTGATCTCTATTTTAATTTGGTCATTTATCCATTGATTATTTAGGAGTATGTTATTAAGCCTCCATTTGTTTGTGAGTTTTTTTGTTTTCTTTGTCCAATTTATTTCTAGTGTTACACCTTTGTGATCTTAGCAGTTGGTTGGTAGAATTTCAATATTTTTGAATTTACTGAGGTTCTTTTTGTGGCCTAGTATGTGGTCTATTCTGGAAAATGTTCCATATGCACTTGAGAAGAATGTGTATCCTGCTGCTTTTGGGTGGAGAGTTCTGTAGATGTCTGTTAGGTCCATCTGTTCTAGTGTGTTGTTCAGTGCCTCTGTGTCTTTCCTTATTTTCTCTCTGGTTGATCTCTCCTTTGGAGTGAGTGGTGTGTTGAAGTCTCCTATAATGAATGCATTTCTTTCTATTTCCTCCTTTAATTCTGTTAGTATTTGTCTCACGTACGTCGGCACTCCTGTGTTGGGTGCATATATGTTTAAAATGGTTATATCGTCTTGTTGGACTAACCCTTTATCATTATGTAATGTCCTTCTTTATCTCTTGCTACTTTCTTCATTTTGAAGTCTATTTTGTCTGATGCAAGTACTGCAACATCTGCTTTTTTCTCCTTGTTGTTTGCATGAGATATCTTTTTCCATCCCTTCACCTTTAGTCTGTGTATATCTTTGACCTTGAAGTGAGTCTCTTGTAAGCAGCATATAGATGGGTCTTGCTTTTTTATCCATTCAATAACCCTGTCTCTTTTGATTTGTGTGTTCAGTCCATTTACATTCAAGGTGATTATCGATAGATATGTACTTATTACCATTGCTGGCTTTAGATTCGTGGTTACCAAAAGTTCAAGGGTAGCTTCTTTACTATCTAACAGTCTAACTTAACTTTCTTGTTAAGTTATTGTAAACACAGTCTGATGATTCTTTATTTCTCTCCCTTCTTATTCTTCCTCCTCCATTCTTTATATACTAGATGTTTTATTCTTTGCCTTTAGTTAGTATTTGGGTGGTCTGCTTTCTTTGCTATGATTTTATTTTCTCTGGTGATATCTTTTTAGCCTTAGGGGTTTTTCCATCTAGGACAGTCCGTTTAAGATATCCTGTAGACGTGGTTTATGGGAGGCAAACTCCCTCAGCTTTCATTTGTCTGGGAGTTGTTTAATCCCTCCCTCAAATTTAAATGAGTATCGTGCTGGTTACAATATTCTTGGTTCGAGGCCCTTCTGTTTCATTACGTTAAATATATCATGCCATTCTCTTCTGGCCTTTAAGTTTTCTGTTGAGAGGTCTGATGATAGTCGGATGGGTTTTCCTTTGTCGGTGATGTTTTTTCTCTCTCTAGCTGCCTTTAATACTCTGTCCTTATCTTTGATCTTTGCTATTTTAATTATTATGTGTCTTGGTGTTGTCTTCCTTGGGTCCCTTGTGTTCGGAGATCTGTGGGCTTCCATGGTCTGAGAGACTATTTCCTTCCCCAGCTTGGGGAAGTTTTCAGCAATTATTTTTTCTAAGACACTTTCCATCCCTTTTTCTCTCTCTTCTTCTTTTGGTACCCCTATAATGCGAATATTGTTCCGTTTGGATTGGTCGCACAGTTCTCTTAATATTCTTTCATTCCTAAAGATCCTTTTATCTCTCTCTACCTCAGCTTCTCTGTATTCCTGTTCTCTGATTTCTATTCCATTAACAGTCTCTTGCATCTCGTCCCGTCTGCTGCTAAGCCCGTCGATCGCTTCTCTCATTTCTGCATTGTCTTTCCTCACTTCTCTCACTTCCTCCCTTAGCTCTTGCATATTTCTCTGTAGATCCATCAGTATGGTTATGGCTTTTATTCGGAATTCTTTTTCAGGAAGAGTGTGCATGTCCATCCCATCAGGCTCCCTCTTTGGGGTTGTCTGGCTGATCTTAGTCTGGACCGTATTCCTTTCTTTTCATGGTGATAGAAGTGGTCGCTGGTAGGTGCCACATGTGTCAGCTGGGAGAACAAAGTTCCTTCCTGCTTGTTGTTCTCTTTGCCCTTCCCCCGGCTCTGAGCTGTTTTCCTGCACACTGGGAGGCAGTCTCTGGGATAATCCCCTGAACTGCCTGTGTGCGGGGTTACCCTCAGCCTAGCCTATAGCACTGAGGGGGTTTGCAGTTATGCTGGATGCATTCTAGTCTCCTTGGCGCCTTCTGGACCTGGTTCTGGGGCTCTTCCCGCTTAGCTGTGTGCCTGCCAGGAGTAGATTCTGTGAGGTTGTTGCAGGTGGGGCCATTCCTCCACTGTTCCACAGCAGCCGCGGCTCCTGGACCCTTTGCCGTGCCGGCCAGGGATGGAACAAATGGCAGGCTGCTGATCTCTGTGGGAAGCCTCGGCTTGCCTGCTTTGCCTGGCCACTGGCTAAGGGTCCGAAATTCCCCAAGACTCCCAGCCTGCTGGGCTGAGTGCGCTGGGACAGTTTTGTTCCACTGTTGGGCCATTGTCTCTTTAAGACTTTAACCAAACAGAAAAAAAACAGAAAGCAAAACAAAAACAAAAACAAAAAAAACAACATTAAAAAAAAATGGCGCCCGTTTTTCTTTTGTCCCGGGGAGCCAGCTGAGGGGACCTGCCGTCTCGGATCCCGCACTTTTGTTTCTCTAATCTCCGATACACTGTTGCAATGTGTGTCAGTGCTCCCCGCGCAGATCCCCAGGTCTGTTTATTTAGCTGGTCTGTGCCTCCACTCCCTCCCTGCTCTGAATCCTCTACTCCCCGCGGGTGCGCTGGGGTGGGTGAGTGCTCGGGTCCCGCCGGGTCGCGGCTCTGTATCTTACCTGCCTCGCAGGGTGCCGAGTCCTCTCAGGTGTAGCTGTAGCCTGGTTGTTGTCCTGTATCTTCTGGTCTCTCTTTTAGGAATAGTTGTATTTGTTGTATTTCCATAAATATATATGGTTTTGGGAGGAGATTTCCGCTGCCCTGCTCATGCCGCCATCTTCCTGCTTCATTCCTAAATTCTTTTAACAAGTAAATGAATCTGTCATACTTCTAGGTGATTTTATACAGTTAAATATTATTGGTAATGATTTTCTAACAATATTTAGTAAATGAACAAAGTAAGTACTCAGTAAATGTTTGTTGAATGACTGAATCAACAATGTGGGCATTTTTGATCCTCAAATCAATAATCAACTTATTTTTTTATTAATAAGGATTCCACAAATATTATTAAGACCAAATTAATTTTCATTTCTATTAATTATCAATCATCATAGTTTTTATTTTTATTATTTTGTGCTTTTTCCTTAATTTTTCCACTTTTCTGTAAACCAAAATATAATAGTGATGATGGAAAAGAAAAAAAACTAATAAAGACCATAATCATAGTTTTATTTACATAATGGCTTAAAGGGTAATAAAATATCCTTCAAACCTTTTTTCATGAGACCCAAATGTGTTTTTATCTGAATGAGAGGATTAGAAATAAATACTTTGGAGCTGGTTTATTGATGTATAACTAGCATTAGATTTAAAATCAGGACCTGATTTAACTTTCAACCCTCTACTTTCTAACTGTACAAGTAGATAGAAAAACTTCTCCTAATTTCCATATCCTCCATGATAAAAGGGGGGGACATTGATATGATCTCAATAGATTGTTGCATTTTATGAATATCGAAGTGCTCTAAAACACTATTTTTATTTGTTCTTATTGTAGAAAGTGCTTTGCCTTAAATTACAATCTTTAGCATTATACCTAAAGTAGCTTGATTTAATAGAAACATATAGACCATGTGACAAAATATATGTTGGCTTACTCAGAAACCCATGCCAACCACCTTCTGGATTGCCTTCCTAAACTCTCAAAATCCAACCTAAAAAACTCCCCTGCAGTCTTTTTCAGCTAGGTATGGCCACGTAATTTGCTTCTATACACTAAATGAGGTTCAGGCATAACCGGAAACAGCATCTTCACTTTCACTTGTAATACAGATGTGATGGTAGGAATTGCAGTAGTTACTGTGCAACCACGAGAGAAAGTGCAAAGAATCAGAGATCTCAGCCCTGAACCCATGCTAACAACTTCCTGCTACTAGATTTATGTTACATGAGACAAAGTCCCCAGTTTCTTTAGGTCACAAGTTAATTGGATTCTCCCTTACAGCTGAACATACGCCCTCACTGAAACACCCTTCAGTGTGGAGTGGGTAAAATCCCATTGTATCACTTACCAGTTGTATGACACGGGCAAAAGCAACCTGTAGGAGCCAAGTGTTGGTGAGGGTATCCTTCTGTTGACATGACACAAGGACTAGCATGTTAAGTATCTGACAGTATTTCTGGCATACAGAAGGCTGAGTGACAAAAATAACACTTAAGGATTATTTCCCATCTTCTGTAAGTTGTTTGCTAAGAGATCATGGAATTATTTCCCTATAACCATTTTTAAATGGTTTTAAAAAGAACACCTCAGGCAATTCATCAGAGTCAGAACAGGAAATAAAAGCTATTAGACATATTAGGCACTAAACAAATGTCAACACTGTCTCATTTGTGTGTTGTGCTTACAGTTTCCACACAAATCAACCAATTTTAAAAAATAATTACAACTTGAAACTAAGAAGATATTTTATATTGAAAATATTATTAATAAATTTCAAATAGTTTAAACTGTACTATGCTTATTGACAAATATGGATTCATATTCAATGATCATTTTAAAGTAGAAACAGCAATAAATACTAAATATAGCAACAACTGCTCTTCTAAGTACTTACAATTTATCACATCCTAGATAATGAGTTGCTTACCATCAAGAAATAACCCAAGTCTAAGAAAATGTTTTACTAAAAAAACTGATTTCTAAGAAGTTTCTTTTTTCTTTTTACCTCTATAAGAAAACTTCCAGATATCACTGGACATTGTAGTCCCTTAGAATAGGTTACCTCACAATATTTTAAAAATAAAGTCCTACCCATTCTGTTTTCAAGGGTGAGAATGAGTGAGACAGGAAAGAAAACGAAAATAACTTGACTCTCTTTGGAGTTAGAATTTGTTGACCTCTGCGTAAGTACCTAAAAATAATCTCTCCCTCTTCAGGATTCATTTATGATGAATTAGCTAATCTGGGCCATACGTCCTGCTGAAAAGTACTAAACATAAAGGAAAAACAAATTTTTTTCTATCTTAAAAGCATCAAACAGGTAGTAAGGAATTAGCGGGACACCTTCTCTGAGGAATCAGGAAGCAACCTGGTAATGCAGCAGCTTCTGCCCTGGGATACAGGACAGTCTCTGCAAACTTAAACTTTTATTTTGATAGCTCCTTGAAGAGAGAAAGAGAGACCACTGAATCAAAGCCCAGGGCACACATAATAGGGATTCCAGTAGAAGACTCATTCCCATAATAAGATGGAACCTGAAAGGGCTTCTCTCTCAAAATAAATGCGAATCAGACATAGTACAGCTACAAGGGCTTGTGCATTCAGGCTCATGGCTCTTGACTGGTCCAGGGAACCTCAGCATGCAATTAGACTTAAGGTGGCCCCTGGCTTGTAGTGCCCCCAGTGTCTTGCAAGAACATATGTAAATCCTCTTTGGAGGAAAGTGCTAAATCCTAAGTCTTAAATTATTCATCTATTTTTTTTCCCTGAGTACACTTGCCAGCAAAGATAAGGTACTGTGTAACAGAACAAGCCAAAAGTAATAAACTGACAAGTAATAACAATAATTAACAAATAAATAGATGTGCAAACACATCAGATATTTGAATACGTTAGACCACAAAAGTATGCTTACTATATTTAAACAAATAAAAGTGATAAACTTGAAAATATTAGTAGAAAACACGAAGCTGAAGCTGTAAAAGATGGCAAGGTAAATCTGAAGAATAAACAAATGAACTGTGAATAAAAAGATAGCTAAAATTTAAAAGTCAATGCATAATGAGAGGGGTGGAGGAATACACTTAAGACAATGGTGGTCATTTATTGACAATTATTGAATGATAGATATATCAGATTAATTTTATGATTCTCCTTTTGTATATGGTTTAACATTTCCATAAAGAATATTCAGAGACAGACAGATGTCTCCGTGCATGCTATTAACAGAACACTGGACACAGCTAAAGAGAAAGTTAATGAACTGGAAATTATCCAGTGTGGCATAAAGAATCAAAATGAAAGAAAATGCAAAGTTAAGTTAAAGACTTAGAGGAGAGAGAGAAAAGGTTTAATCTTTTTAATAAGAAATCCCTAAAGAAAATAGAAAAAGAATGGGGCATAAGCAATGATAGAAGAGATAATTGGTAAGAGAATACAAGTGATCCTTGGTACTAGGATTATAAACCAAACCCATCTTAGGTTTTTTGTTTGTTTGTGTGTGTGTGTGTGTGTGTGTGTGTGTGTATTCATGGGGAGTTCCATATGTAGTAAGAATTCTAGAGTTCACCTAAGAGTCCATTGCTGGGTACGATCACCAAGGACATCATCTTCATAAGGGACATGGATGATAGTGGCAGGTGGGTCCCATAAAAAAGACAGCTTCTCTGGAAGATATTCCATCCCTTGTTGTGGATGTAGAGTGTTGATTGGTGATGGCAGTAGATGAAAGAGATTACAAAAATGTCATGGAAGAGAGTGAGTTTAAAATAGGGTGGATATCTAATTTATCAAAAGAGACATGCTGAGAATGAAAGGAGAAGCTATTAATAATTAAGGTGGGACAGCAGTTATAAACAAGTACTATGCATGGCAAAATAGGGCATATAGCCACCTTATTTTTTTTTATTAAGGTATCATTGATAAACAATCTTATGAAGGTTTCACCTGAGCAACACTGTGGTTACTACATTCACCTGTATTATCAAGTCCTTCCCCTAAATACCCCATTGTCCATCAGTGTAGTAAGATGCTGTAGATTCACTACTTCTCTTCTCTGTGCTATACTGCCTTCTCTGAGTCACTTTATTTTTAACTTATAAGAACATCTACCAAAACACAGTTAGTGAGCTAAAACGGGAATGTCACATTGCCTCTTCCTGTTCATATTTAATCAATGAGATGCTATAAAGTGAGTGGATTGTGGAGTCAGCCAGCATGAGTTCAATTCTCAGCTCTATAATTTACTAGACCTATAAACTTCCGAGCTATTTGACTTTTCTGTTTGCTGATTGTCTCATCTATAAAATGTGGATAATAATAATAAAAACTACATTAGAGAGTTGTTATAAAGTTTAATTGAGTACTGGCTTTGTCACTGCATTAGTCAACTTTGTCTGTAGTGACAAAGAGCCCCATTTTTTTAGTGACTTACAACAATAAATATTTATTTTCTGGTCAATTAAATGAAGGCTATGGGCTGACTGGGTCCTAGGCTTGACTCAGCACTGCATGTCTTTTTCTCCCAGTCCCAGGCTGAAAGAGAAGCTCAACATGACCTCAGTGTTCTCATGCCTGAGAGCAGAAGTCCAGGAGGGACAGGGGTAAACCATGCAAATGGATTTAACGCTCTGCTCAGGCAAGGAATATTTTTGCCAACTCGTTGTCCAAACTTTGTCCAAAGCAAGTCATAAAACCAGGACCCAACCAGGGCAGTAATGTCATGTACTCAGCTTACAGGGATGCATGGCAAGAGTGGGGAAGGAGTGAATGCTTGTGAACAAATCATTCCATGCTTGAGGAACTTAAAACAATAACAAGCATTGGCAGGTGGACACAGTCACTCAATAATCGTTGGGTGTTGTTACTAACAATTCATGTATATATAATGATTCTTAAGTTCCCATTATGTGGCAGAACTATTTTCTGCCTTGCAATAAATAGATTAGTGAATATATTTCACTTTCAGTATTGGTGATTTCATTCACATATGAAAAGTAGTAAGAGCACCAATAAGAGAAATGTCAAATATTTGCACCATGTAGAGAATTAAAATTGGTCCATGTCCAAAGGTGTCTCTGCAGTAGATTGTGAGAGCGACTGCATGCATCTCTTCCACCTCTGCATTCAATGATGTCACATAAGTAGTTTGAAATAGACTGTAATAATATACATGAGCGTTTATAAAATGGAAATAAGTAAATGCTATATATAAATCAGGTTATATATATATATATAATTAACATATATATATATATATCTTTTCTTAATGTAAGAGGTGGATATTTGGTTCTTAAACATTTATGAGTGCACTGTAGGTTATGCAATAGATAATCCCCTTTTTCCATTCCTCCTTCTAATATGGCCCAACAGTCCATAAAGGAAGGGAAACCTAAACAGTAGGCTGCTCCTATTAGCTCTGATTTCAGAAAAAACATATCCCACGGTTTTAACAAAATGAACTTATCTATGACATCATCTAGATAATGATGCTGATGGGTTAAACAGATTATATATAACCACATTGACTTGCTCAAAATTTATTTTAAGTGCTTGGGAAGTCACTGGAGTGTTTTAAGCAAAGAAGTGATGTGATATGATTCACGTTTTAAAATGGTGTCTCTGATATAGGCTCTATGGATAAGGGGTTTTAGACTGTCAAGAGTGGAAACAACGAGGGTACAAAGTGTGTAAGGATGTAGTTTGAGGGAGCTGGAGGACGTGGGATATTCTGCCTAATAATTTCACTTTGAGAAGAGATGATTATCAGTGAATGGGGAGTCGGGTAAGAGAGAAGGTATGAATGGTCTTTTAGAGAGGACGTAAGCAACGGTGATGTAAATATATATTGGTCTCCATCCAAACTCCTGAGCCAGAGATCCTACAATTCTTGTAACCCTGAGTGACAGGCTCATCATAGCATCTTCTGTTACAATGTTTGGTCTTAGTTCACAGTTCCTGACACAGAACTTCTAAGACACTTGGAATCTCAGGAGGGATGAGTGCTTTTGTTTACTTTTGTATATAATAAAATGACTGCTGGCTGGGGGCCTCTCGTTGGCTTCAGGACAGGGTGGTCAAAAGAAATACCAAGGCATGGTTAGAGTTTGAAACTTGTATCCACACCCCAACTTCCTAGGAGGAGAGAGGTGCTAGAGACTGAGCTATTCACCTAAAGCTGATGATTTAATCATGACCAGTAATGCAATCTCCATAAAAATTCTAAATGGGGGTTCAGAGAGCTTCTGGATTGGTGAACACAGCGAGATGCTGTAAGGGCAAGGCTCCCACAGAGGGTTTGGGCCCCCCACCCCTTCCACATACTTTGTCTTATGTGTCGCTTCCACTTGGCCATCCTGAGTTGTATCTTTTCTAAGAAACCAATAAATATTAAGTAAATCTTTTTCTGGGTTCTGTGAGTTGTTCTAGCAAATTACTGAACCTGAGGGTACCATGGGAACCCTATATTTATAGCTGGTCAGTCAGAAGTGGGGAAGCCCAGGATTTGTGATTGACATCTGGAGTGGGGCCGTTTTGCGGGACTGAGCCCTTGTGTCATGTGACATTAATTCCAGGTAGATAGTGTCAGAGTTGACCTGACTTGGAGGACACCTAGCTGGTGTAAGAGAATGGGTTGGTGTAGGGAAAAAAACCTACACTTTTGGTGTCCGAAGTGTCCTATGAGTAGAAACAGATTATAATAGCAAATACCCTCGGAAGTAATTGGCTTATAAGGAATTTGGGATTGCCTACTTGATATTTGTAAGCCCAAATCTAAGGTGGCATCAGTGAGCCTCGGTAGAGTGCCAGGATACAGGTGGATGTCTGGGTAGGAACATGTGGCCCATGATCTCCCAAAACCCAGGATAGTCCTCCAAAAATCTGCAAGTTAGATTTCTTCCTGTCTGTTTCATTGCACAAGTAACTTTAGGAGACAATATAAATATCAGTATGTGTGTTAATTTTATGTGTCAACATGGCTGGACCACAGGGCCCAGATATTTGGTCAAACATTATTCTGAATATTTCCATGAAGTGTTTTTAGGTGAGATTTACATTTTAGTTGGTGGACTTGGAGTAAAATACATTGCCTTCCATAATGTGAGTGGGCCTCATCCAATCAGTTGAAGGCCTGAACAGTCTAAAAGCTGACTTCTCCCGAGCAAGAGGGAATTCTGCCAGCAATGGCCTTTGGACTTCACCTACAACATCAGCTCTTCCTGCTTCTACACAGACTGTTTTTGCACTTTGCCATTTTTTCCTGAGTCTCCAACTGGCTGGCCCCTCCCATCAGATTTTTGATTTACCAAGACTCCACAGTCATGTGAGTCAATTCCTTCAATTAAATCTCTTAACATATATGTGCACACACACACACACACACACATATCCTAACATCCTATTGGTTGTTTCTCTGGAGAAGCCTGACTAATATAAGTAATAGCAAAACAAATCACCTATATTAGATACTAAGGTGAGAGAGATGAACACTTTTCATAGACACAGGGCATAGATGAAGTTTATAGGAGTGCTTTTATCTGAAACAATTGAGTGAAATGTTACTAATCATAACAAAAGAATATAATTTTGTATCATACATCACCCACTGTAGATACCTAGAACCCCTCGGCTCCCTTTTGTTTTTCATTTCTCTTTAAAGTTGCCCCATCAGTGGGTGAGGGAAATTTTTTTTTCACTTTCTGAAGAGGAAACTGAGGAACAGTATATAGGTGTCTTTCAAAAATTGTCATTACTCTTTTACCTAATTTCGCTTTTAGAAATTCAGATTTGCTTTAAAAATTAATCTATGTTGTGTAGCTTCCTGGACAAGGTACATCTTGAGGTTAGTCCTTAATTATTTCTTTTCTCCACATATGGATGAAAATTTGTATTGAGAGTTTGTAAATAAGTATTAAAATTGGTGGCAAGATGCAGTTGATTCTCAGCCAAGTGGAAAACACATCTCTGAGTGGTATTTTTATTTCTTAGGAAATGAATACAGGGGCATCCAAGCTGTAAGTAAGGGTGAGACTGTGCCCTAAAGTGACGCACACCAGAGGTGATATTCCATGAGCTAGTGTTCCCAGCTTACACCTCCATTCGGGGATTTTATGAAGATACAGAATTCAGAAGCCAAGGGATAAAGATCTATTTCTGTCAGTATGTAAGGACACCATTATCCCACATCCTGAGTAATATAAATGAAGACACCAAGAAAATGCATTTTTTTTTTATAAATCAAACTTACGTAGGAGAAGACACCGTGCGTCTTTGGAGGGTACCACAAGGATTGGCATTGCCCTATTTAAAGAAAAGATAAGGTCTAGTTAGAAAAAGGGCCTTGCTGCTTGCGTAGAGGGACATCAAAACAGCAATCAGTCAATTGTATGAGAATAAAAGGATATGAAAAGAGTATGTGACAATAGCTTTAAAAAAGAGAGGAAATCAGGGGTGGACAGAAAAGGACATGTGGGCAAGTGCCTATCCTGAGGGTGACACTGAAGCAAATAGCCTAAGGAAGTAAAACACAAAAGGGGTAATGTTTCTCTAGTTTTCCCTCTTTAATTCTATTAAACGATTATATCACATGGAAGAGGATACAGTTTTGGATGTTCTGTTTTGGACAGCCTTTTGCCTAATACATTTGAAACAAGTCTGCTTATTAATAGCAAAATTATCAAGTTTGATCTCACTTCCCATGCATTCCTCAATTTCCACTGCCAATTTCACAAACAAAAAATTCTCGAAAGCCTTCTATAGGACTCCGTTAGCAACTTTAGCACGGTCAGTGATTTGAACCAAACAGAGCTCAAGGGATTGTGGCAGCTATGGTGTGATGAAAGAAAATAATAGCAGGGACTTTTAGAGAACAACAGAAATGAGAAAATAAAATGAGAGATGAAGAGCAGATGGGTGGTGGGGAGTGGGGCTCGGGGGCCTAGGGCTCTGTGGGTGGGGTGGTAGCGGTGGTGGTTGTTACCTGTGGCTGTAAAAGGTTCACAAAAGGAACCCTGATGACGGAGAGTTCTGTATCTTGATTGTGGTGGGGAACACATGACCTTGCCCAGGTGATGAAACTACAGAGAACTAAATACATGCAAAATGAGACACGCAAACCTGGTGAAATCTGAACAGACGCTGCAGATTATATCAGTTTCCTGGTTCTGATGTTGTACTATAGTTTTGTATAAGATTACACTTGGGGGAAACAGGATGAATGGTATAGGGGATCTTTGAATATAATTTCTTACGACATCATGTCAATCTACAATTATCTCAAAATTGAAAAGTTAAAAACAAGTCAAACACTTCAGTCTTTTTAATTTTAGTCATTCTATTAGACGTGTGTTGGTATCTCTTTATGGATTTAATATGCATGATTTGTACTTATTTGCCACCCGTGCATTTTCTTTAGCAAAGTGTCTGTTCCAGTCTTTGATTATTTCCTTACTGAGTTTTTTAGAGTTTTTAGGCATTCTGCCTAAAGAATCTTATCAAATATGTGCTTTGTAAATATTTTCTGTCTGTGGCTTTTCATTTTCTTAACTGTGTTTTTGAAGAGAAGTTCTACTTTTGTGCAGTCCAATTTACCTATTTTTATGTGTATTATACTTTTGATATATTGCATCTAAGAACTCTTGCTAAACCCCAGGTCACAGAGATTTTTCTCCATCTCAAATACTGGTGAAGATATGGAGGAAATAACTCTTATACACTGCTTTTGGGAACATGAAATGCTGCAATCTCTCTGAAAAATAGTTTGGGAGTTTTTAAAAATGTTAACATATTCCTAATATATGATTGGGACATTTCATTTCTAGGTACTTACCCAAAAGAAAAGAAAGCAGGTGGTCATGTAAAGACTTCTACATGGATACTTACGGCAGCTTTGATGTAATGCCATAACACCGGAACCAACCCAAATCCAAATGCCCATCAATAGGTGGATGGATGAGTGTACAAATGGTGGTGCACCCATACAATGGTGTACTACCAGGCAATAAAAATGAATGAAATATTGATACACTCAGTATGGCTGAATCTCAGTCATGGCAAGTGAAAGAAGCTAGAACAGTTGCCCCCCCCCAAAAGAATCCATATTGTATGATTCCATGTTAAAAACTCTAGAAAATGCAAACTAATCTATATTGACAGAATGCTGGTTGCCTGGGGAGGGGGTCCATAAAGGGTAGGAGAGAAAGCTTACAAAGGGTTGCCAGGGATGGTGGGTCACTGTCTTGATTGGGATGATAGGCTCTTAGGTGTATACTTATGTCAAGTTTACCAAATTATATGCTTTAAATATCTGCAGTTTATTTGATAAAGCTGTTAAAAAACTATAACCCAGGGGCACTTCTGCTTCTGCTTAGGCTGTAGAAGCTGCTATGGGGACAGGACAGAACCCTGCCTACTCTCCCAGACTGTCCACTCTTACCAGCAAAAGTCCAAGCCACCGAGAATGGGGCAGAAAATGCTCCCACTCCCAAAGCCCAGAAAAAAGATTTACTGCTTTTAGACAGTGTAGAAGCTCAGATCATCTGCCCATGAGGGAAGCCAAGAAGTGCTTTTGGGCACAGAAGACAGCACTGATGCAAGGTCAGGTGACGTTCCCCCTAAGAATTGGCATGCAGCAAAAGCAGGGAGAGGGAGGGGGTGTAGGCACTAGGAAAGGCCAGCAGCACCAAGAAAGAAGGAAAATATGGAGACTTGTTGACTTGGCTCAGAAAGAAACACCTTTTGAGTGAGCTGGATCTATGTGACAAATCATCTATTGAGCCAGCCTCGATTGACAAGCTTTGGCAAAGTTTCTACCCAAATGGCAGTTTTCTATTGGGTGATGAGCAGAGCCCAGGTTCCACTATACGAGTGAAGATCAAAATGGAGATAAAGGTGTTCGTATCTAGCCCTGCCCATCCCTCTTCCACCACCGCCAAAGAGCAGTGTTTAATATCAGGGGAGAGTGATTCAATTCCTTCCACATCTCATTGTACATGCTTTTTAGGCAGAGAGAATCAAGTATAAACTGTCATCTACTTGAAATGCTAGACACATTCAGCATATTATCTTTTTCCTCCAAATGGTTTTTGCAGGAAGAGAATGATTATTATTAATTTTGCTGTCTGAAAATTTTTGGAACTAGTCATTGGTTGGTAGATGTTAACTTTTATTCTTTATTAAAAAGAAAAGATATTTCTGCATCATGAGATATCCTGAATAGATTAGTTGCTTTGGAAAAAGATTGCTATGATGAAACACTAATAGGCTGATTAATATGGAGTTTTTAAAAAAATGTCCACCCTTATTATTTATTGAGAGACATTTCTGTACATTTTCTCCCAGGAGAATTTTTAAAGCACCGCAGAAACATTGCTCAATTTAGAATTTGTTTCAATAGTTTCCCTAGGATTTGGAGTACAATAAACACAAAGATGTATTTTTTTTCTTTCATTACATGTTCCCTTGAAAGATTTTAGCTGTTATTTTTCCTAAAGATACATCAAGTTAAGCAACATTTTAGGTAGAAGCATTTCAATAGTACTGAGTTTTCTTTTTTCTTCTTCTGTAAAGAAGATGAGTTCAACTGATAACCACTAACACTTGACAAAATATTTAATGTTAGCTAAAGGAATCAGGAAAGCTAAAATGATGGTGATTATTTAAATCTGGGAGCATGAGGTTCCAGTTAATCCATAGCAACTCCAGGCAACGCTTCCTCCCACGTGGTGCACTTAGGAATCAATCATCACACCAAACAGACCTCCGTTTGCCGATGCACGTGCATCCTATACAAGCATCCACCACACTCAGAGTTTCGTTTGAAATGGAGGGGTGCCCTCCTTTCTGTTGGAGTAAGCATAAAGGTCGGGGGTGTTGGAGGCAGGCAAAAGTTTCAGCTCAGCTTCACTGTTTGCACTTCAGCTACCTCAGGCCAGTGAATAACAACGATGAGAGTGAACAATTATTGAGTACTTACACGTGCCAGTCTTTATAATATATAAACACTTCATATGCATTAGTTCTTTCACTCTTCACCATGATATTATATCATCTCCCGTTTAGTCAGGAAGGCCTGGAGGGGCTGCATAACTTGCCTGTAGACTACGCAGCTTCTAAGCAGCCAAATGGCGTAATTGAAATTCTATTTGCTGACTTCACGAATGTGCAATGACATTCCGTTATCGACTAGGGAAAGCTTTGTAATCCAGGTCAATGAATGGACTACCATGTAAGGGAAAAGAAGGAAACTGACATGGAGGGAAGCCAAGAATCAGCCAGGTGAGCTGTGAAACAAGTCTATTCAGGGCCCCCAGCATGACATAGCTCAAATTTTAAGGCCAAATGTGCCAGTAGCATAAAGTCAGGTCCCCAGGTGGGGCGTCCTAAACCTGCAGACCAGTGGAAATGTACTCGCACCTGCCCAGGGAGGTCACAGGAGGAAAAAAAGTCTAAGTGGAGTCTGACTCCCATAACATTGGAGGCTAACCTCACTGAGCCAAAAATCTTCCTTCAGTATTTAAACTCTGTTATCTATGTTTGATCATTTTCCAATATAAATCAAATTTGTAAACATAGAAGAAAAGATTGGCTCCCTTGAAAATTGTTTTGTATTCTTTTCTGTGATGGTCAGCCAGATTTGGCACCAAGGGAAGACACAGGAGAAGCTCAGGAAAGTATATAGAAGTTTACTAGGCTCACAGGGCCTAGAGGTCAGAGGCACTGCCGCCCTGCCACACAGGGCCACCGGAGGAAGCGTCAGGGTGGTCAGGGGGCAGAAGACAGGAGTCAGGCTGCGACATGTGTGTGGGTTTCCGAGGGAAAGGTAAGGCAAGGCATGGCGAAGTCTGAATGACTGTGGTGGGCTTTGAGCTCGGCAGGAGGGCCCTAGTGGCCCGGTACCTAGCCCTGGGATGATTTAAATGGAAGAATATTGCCTCTTGGGTGTATGGGTGTGAGGAAGTGTGGTTCAGGATTGGTCAATTTGCATAGCAAAGATATGCTCCCTCTTGAGCCCTTTTCTACCCCCAAGAACTGGCCAACTCCAGGGGGAGGGGCAGTCCTTCCCCAGCCAGAAAGTTGTCAAAACATCACTGTATTCACAATACAAAAATAGAGTCCACAGTAAAGGGGAGCCAGGTGCCCATGTTGCTCAGCCATTGTGTTCCGCATGTCACAGGTTTCCAGTGAAACACCCTCCAAGCTCACGGCCCTGCCCTCTTTATCCCAGAGCCATGTGTGCCAAACTGTACTGTGTCATTTCATAAAACTGCTATATACTCAGCATCCTGGACTCTATTCTCTAATATTCTGATTTAATATGTCTGAGTAAAGACCTAGAAACCTGAAATGTCAGCAACTGTGTAGATCCCTCGCCCTGGGGGACAAACCTCTGCCTCATGCTGGTGAAGTGCACACACACATTCACACTCAGACACAGGCTCACACTTGGACCTTAAAGCCTGCGGTCCCATCACCTTTGGAGAAACTTTTCCAAACCCCTTTGCTCTCTGGATGAAACCCCTACAATTTCTTATAGTCAATGCCTTTAAAAAACAACATTCTGGATGGGGGCCATAGACCCAGTGCCTGGCAACTTCTACTTTTGGCTCGATGGTGTGAGATTTGCTACTCTCCTGAAATATGGCATTTCAAACTCAGAACACTAAACCTGGCAAACTTGCTGAGATAGGGGAGGGAGACCACTTCACATTTCTTCCAGGCTCCTCCAGCAACAAAAGCAGAATGCAACAGAGAGAGGAGACGATTTGAGGCTGAGCCACATTGCATCTTGAGGGGAATGAGTGATTCTCCACGACGCACCTAAAGTCTCTGGACACTGAGCAAGATTTCAACTTCCATTTATGGAAGACTTATCACTGAAATGATGGGGACCTTCAGGCATGCCAGCAGAAAATTGCCCTTTGAATCCCAAACCTCAGTCATGTTAGCAAGACAGAGATTTGCCAACAGTAGTGGGCTGAAGGGTGGCCCCCAAAAGATATGTCCACATCCTAATCCATGGAACCTGTGAATATCACTTTATGTGGCAAAAAATGAGATTATTTAGGAATTTTGAGAGGAGGAGCCTATTCCAGATTATCCAGGTGGTCTAAATCCAGGACAAGTGCCCTTGTGAGAGTGAGGCTAGGGAACATGTGCAGATGAATAGAGGAGAGGCCGTGTGAAGGAGGAGGCAGAGGTTGGCAGGATGCAGCCACAAACCCTCAAGCCACAAGGATGGCTGGCCATGTCCACAGACTAGAGAGGACAAGGGACAGAATCTCCCCAGGACCCCTGAAGGGAGTGAGGTCCTGCTGACAAGAATGGGTCATTGTTTCTTAAGTTCCATATATTTCAGATATCAGAACCTTTAGCTGAATGAGAGCCAGTTCAGACTCTAGAACTACATAATTAATGTGTGTTGTTTAAGCCACATTTGTCACAACAACTACAAGAAACTAAGACACCAACCAATAAGGAAGTTGCAGATTTGGAAAGATAATCTAAACCAGAGGGCTTCAAGTGCTAACTCAGCCAGAAACTAGCTATGGGACAATTCTGTGTCCTCTATTGTAGAAAGGAGACAATGATATTATTCTCCTGAGGTTGTGAAGATTACATGAGATCTAGAAAGTGTCAAATAGTAGACTTATAATAAATGATAACTACCACTGTTAGTCCTAGTTACCAAACATTGCCAGACAAACTCTCTACATTCCCATGTTTTCTATACTCAGAATGTGTGTTTTAATTTAAAGAAATCTTGTGGAAAGCAAAGATCAAAAAAAACTGTTACCATAGCTGTGTGGACTGGACTGCCTTGGACTGCACAGTGGTAAAATGTTTATGACATTCAGAGACCTCTCTGGCTCTTCAAACAGCAAAAAGGCAAATCTGTTGTTTGGCACAAAGGAATGGCAGAAGACTTAGATGATTATGCAAAATGATGGAAGAAGCAGAAGGCAGCAGGCCAAAACCAAGGCAAATGGCAATTTTAAGAACTTAGGATAAGAAAAACCTACCACCTGTTACTATGTGACTTACTTCCTTAAATGTTGATGCTACTGTGAGCCAATGGGGCTGCAATTGGAGGGGGTGGGTTGGGTAAAACTTAGTGATTATAAAACGTATGCATTCTTGCCTCTGAAGAAAATATTTCTTCATTTCTTTCTATTGTTATGATCTTATTAAAAAAACCAAACATTTCAGATGGGTCATTGTTTCTTCAATTCCATATATTTCAGATATCAAAGCTTTGCATGACTGGAGGTAATATTAAGAAAGCTCCAACCTGCAGCAGCTTCCTAAATTCTAGGCACTGGGAAAGCAAGCCCAAGAAATGAGACTAGTCAGTGCCCCATATTGCTCACCATCTCTCTTCTTCATTACCTTATCCTAGAAGGTGGACTACTGAACTCAAGGGCAGGCCTGCTTATCTCAGGGAATGGGAACATTTGTACTCCTAGGACAAAGTCTCCTTTTTGTAATTCCATTGTCTAAACTCCTGCTTTGTTTTCAGTTGACTACATTCCTATCTAGTACTCCAATTCCACTGGATGAGTTGTGTGTTTTCTTCCTGTCTTGTACTATGTTCAGTGATCTGGCCTCTCTGGGAACCAGACCCAGAACTCTGTTCCCTAGGGCCCAATTCTAACAACTCCTGGCCAACACCTTGGATGCTGACTGCCCACTTGCCTGGCATTATTGCCTAACTTTCCCCTCAGTTAGTTTCTCTATCCCGACGGGTTGGTAGTTTTCTGTCCCCATTTTGCTGCAGATTAAGCCACTGCTATGGAACACGCTAAAATGCAAACTAATGGAACTGTATTAGGATAAGAAACATAATTTCACATGCAAGAACCCCTTGAAAGGTTAGGAGAGATGACATCATTTATCAGCTTTTAATTTGTAGTTTATTTAATATATTTAATTAGGATAATAGGAGTTTGGATATGAGATATTTGGAGATAAGGAGAAATGCCCAGAAGGTTAAGTGTGGATGCCCCACTGCTGAGGGCAGTCTGGATAATAGGAAGAGTTCAGACCATGATCCCTGAGAAGTCGGCAAGGGGTGGGATAAGAAAATGCTTTGGGAGGTGGAGCTCACCCAGTACATTCAGAGCCGAGAAAACTGACAAAAGCCAACTTTTCTACTTACAAATATATTTGGGGCTTTTTATTCTCACTCCCCTCTGTTTTAGGAGACCAGATCACATTTGCAAACTATTTTCACTGGGAGATCAGGAGGCATGCCTGGGAAGAGGACCTTCCTGATGACATTCATAGAACAGTAGAATTGGATGAAAAGGAAGATGGCCATTCATTCACAGTTGCCCAAGACAGTCCCAATTATACCTGCTGTTTTGGTGTGATCGTTCATATCCCACTTCCACAAATCAACTTTCTAACATGACTATGTTTGATTGATGATTAAGCTAACAAAACATTGTAAACTTGAAACTCCTTCACCCCATCTAGAAATGCTTATGGATGAACTCACAACTCATCCACTTCCAAGAGTCCTTTCCATAACAGTACCAATTAATGTAGATTGAGACAAAGCCATCATTGGGACAAAAATCAACTTCCCATGGGCCCTACTTCTGCACTTGGGGACGCTTCTGAATAAGTCTGATCGACAAGTATTTTTAAATATTTGAACCATTTCCTCACCAAGCTAAGCCTTCCCCCTGCCTTCATCAATTGTCATCTGTCATCCCCCAACCACATCTCCTATTATAATACAAAAAGCTTACAAGATGAAAAATGCCACTTTCTTAATATACCCCTCCTAGTCTTTATATATATTAAAAGTGAATATATATTCTTCAGTCATGGCTGATCAGCTTTCAGTTAGAAACTGTATCTTTTTGTTTGCAAATAATACGCCTGTATGAATGGACTCACGGCCACTTCCTCTCTCTCACATTTCCCCATTACAGATTAGCTAGACTACGCCTTCCTAATTAGATGACAGCTAGACCTCCAAGTAGTCTTAGGGGTATGTCTTTTAAGTCATTTCTTCCTCATTCTCAAATTATGGGATTGCTTTCATTTTGAACTTGAATGAAAAAGTTTACAGTTATCATCACTGAATTTAATCTTGTTAGTCAACCTATTATTTTTCTGTTAATAATTCTTTGGATCCCGATCCTAAAATCCTACAGGGTTATGACTTTTGACATTTTTGTGAAATGCAAATTTTAAAAGCATACCTTTCAGGTCCTTGTTATGCTACACTTAAGAAAACATGGGATATTGAGACAAAATGACAGAGAAGAGAAGAAAAATAAGATTCTACATGTCTAGAACATGCCAGAAGTTCTATGGAGCTGAACTGATGTTTCCATGAAGGAATGAGCAGATTTTTCCTAAATTTTCATGCTGTCTGATACTGCTGGAACAACATCCTCTTTATCCTTGTCCATTCTGCAATCTCTCTAGCAAACTGGCTTTGTGGTGAGTCACATAAGAGTTCACTGAAGCATGTAGGTATGGTAGCTCAAACACAACCAGGTATGTGCTTAGGTTTTTACAGGATATTTAGGGACTTGCAAAGCATAGATTTCAGAAATCCCTTTCATCTTCAACTGAGTCAATGAGATTGATCAATTAGACATTTATGTTTGTCAAGATCATTGACTTTCCACTTCACTTTGTTTAGGAAGGCATGGAAATGACATTACATAGCAGAATACAGATTAGGAAAATTCCATGTCTGAATTACATCACTTGCCCATGTGTTTCTCCATTAATTAAACTTCTTTATTGTAGTTGTTGGGGGAGGTATTCTATTTGCTGGGTACTAGGCTACTTTAGTGCAAAATAAAAATTGGTGAATACATGATCATTATCTGAGGGTACTCATAGTCTGGCAACGAAAGCAGGCATGTAAGTAAACTGTGATATAATAGAGACCAATTTTAGCTTCTAGTAGGAATTACATCTTACAGAAAATAACTTTTTGTTTTATAGACTCAAAAATAACTAACCAGAAGTTATAAAAGAACATATTGTTGCCATTAGATTCAGTGGCACAAGTTCTTTCTTTGAAACTACATTTAGCCTTTAATATCCCTCAATTTCCTGAAATGCATTGTTATATGAAAAGTTGTATCTTCATAGAGGCATTTGTCTGGGTCTTCATGACAACAAAGTAATGACACAAAAAGTACCATCTCTTTACCATTTTGGTTTCACGGTGTTAATAGTTCTATTTGGAACATTTCATTATTTTTTAAAGCTTCCTTATATGATATAATGCAAACAACACTAAACTTTTTGTTCAAAGTGTAGAAATGAATATCTGTGAGGTAGGGAAATGTGATGATTTGCCATTCTGGATGGAATCGAATCTCACATTCCATGTCTGACAAAGGAACTAAGGCAAATTTTGCAGGAGATAATTATTCTCCTGCTGGACCTATAAAAGCGGCACCACCATTACCCTTTACATAAGAGCTTTCATATAACTGAAGATTAGCATCCCTCTTCCTTCCTGAATTGCTGTGGTTACCTCATTTAGAAGATTATCGTTGAAGCATTTCTATAAATGGAATATAGTTCTCTTGTGGGGCAACAGAAGTCTATCTCCTTGGCCTCTTCATGTGGAAGTTGAGGATTATATGCAAAAAATGAAAATACTGAGTCGCCTTTCTTCTCATCATTCCCTCTGCACCCTCTGACCCTGCGTGCTGCTCCCGACAATGCTCCTTACTCTTGACACTAGTACTGTTATTACTCTTCTGCTAGCACGGCCACTTCTACTATGGATGATGACAATAACTAGAGCTAATACCTTGAGCATTTAGTCTTTGCAATAACTGCATGCAGCCTGATAACACTACAATATCCATATTTAAGCTGTAAAACAGAGGCAGAGAGATGTGGAGGAATTTTTCAAAGGTCCAACATATTGGAGGAGGGAGGGTCAGTATTCATCCCGAAGCAGTGTGGCCCCAGAACAAATATTCTCATCCATCGTGGCTGGCACCTCTAGATGAATCATCACCTATAGCAGTTATTGCAAATATGTGTTACACATCTTAAAATGTTTTCTTGCATATTGAATCACCATCATATAGATGATTTTTTGTTGTTATTCATGCATTGTAAGTATTTGGTGTTTCCTAAAAAGTGTCATAATTTTCAGAGAATAAATAGCAGCTATCACCCAAAGGTAAGTGTTCACTTTGAGAGGTACAAAGTAGGAAAATATGCTGAATTTCTCTAAAAAGTACACAATATTATAATTTTATAAATGAAAATTGTGAGTTGTATGCTTCCCACAAACAGATAAAGAGATAACAAATTGAAAATTATTTCTTTTATTCACGACTCAAGTCAATTTAATTGTAATTAGCAAATCACAAAGATGTATTTCTAATAATGAATAGCTATGAGTTTAGTTTATGGGTAAATATCAGGCTTTCATTCCTTTTTTCCTTTCTCTCTCTGTCCTATCCAAAGCCTGGGGACGTGCAATCCTCTAATAATACTGACACAAGAAATGAACATAGGGAATATTTTTATTACAACTTGGAGATAAAAACCTGTATTTAACTCATACTATTTGGGGACTTTGATCAAGTGACCCTACTGCAAAGAATTTGGATGCAAAGTCACCTGGGACTTCAGCAGTCAGCATTCAGAGCAGGACTTCTGATAGCTGAGTTAGGGTGGTTGAAGAATAAAGCAAATATAACATTCCTACATAGGCCTTAACCCCACCAGGTCAGCTTGTGTCTCATAGTCTTCTACACTACTTAGATCATAAGACAGACCTTCACTTTTCTAAAAGATGCAGAATAGTAAATTAGTGCCAGCGCCTAAACAGTCTTCAGCTGCTGGTATTAGCCATAGCACTCACAGCTCAAAAATCCCATAAGAAAGCAGATAATGGGTTTGATACAAAAGCAAGTCTCAGGCCTTACCTCTATAAAGTCACAACAAATCTCTACAGTTGATGCAAATTTCTGAATACTATTTAATAGGCCACAGGGATTTATCGTGAAGCCACATACTCTTTCTAGACCTGTTGTAGACTTCTTAAGAAACATATATTATCATACATTACAGAAAATATGCAATTATTTTGGTGGTGTGTCTGGGAACCCAGACCTCTAAATTGTGCTCCTGCAGAGACAGTCTTGGAAAACAACAGCAGAAACGTAAAGAAGTTCTATATGTTTTACTCTTTGGAAATAACAATTTTGACTCTTTCGCTGATTTTGGAGACAAGACTGAAGGGGAGAAAAATCACCTTGTATGTTCTGTTCAGGTCTGGAAAAAATTATAAAGATATGAATATTTGGGGGGGAGATGTATAGGACATTTGGCATCCATATTAATATCATCACATTTATTCCATGAATTTCACTGCAGCAACTGTGTCAGCTGCCTCAAACCGCCCGCTTCCTGAAAGCTTAATAACTGCTTTCATAGGATGCTCAACATTCAGGATTTCAGTCTACATTCCTGAGACCAAGCACCTGAGAGGAATACGTAGTTGAAGATTTTTGTTAACAACTAAAAAATGATTCTAATGGTGCTATTTGTTAGGTCCCGTGTTAACTGTTTTACCTGAATTATACAATTCATTATTCTCATCAATGCTATGAAGTAGATCTTATAACTACTTATATTTTACTACTGGAAAAAAAAACCCCACAGTGATTTAGAGTTCCAGTAACTTGCCAAAGGTCCCATAGCTCGTAGGTAATAGGACACAGACTCAAACCCAGGTCTTTGGGCTCTTAACTATAATTGTAAATTGGCTTAGGTCACAGGTAGGTCAATTGGGTACTTGCTAATATAGAAATACCAGGATAAGGTGCTGGGCCACTGTGCGTTCCTGGGAAAGGCAGAAGTTGAGTGGAAACAATGAAATGGACTTCAAGGAAGTCATTCAATATGTTTCATCCTGCCTACTGGACTTTGGAAGACCCCATAGAGACACTCTTGTCAAACACTCTTCCCTAAGAAAGCTAAAGGACAAGAAGCTGTACCATCTTTGCATCCCTGGAATAAATCTCACTTGGTCATGATGGTGATCCTCTTGGTTTCTTTTTTAATTAGTTTGTTGAGAATTTTTGCATCTATGCTCATCAGGGATATTGGCTTATAATTTTCTTTTTTTGTAGTATCTTTGTCTGTTTTGGTATTAGAATGGATGTAAATCAATCAATGTGATACACCACATTAACAAAAAAAGGGATAAAAACCATATGATCATCTCAATATATACTAAAAAAGGCATTTGACAAAATTCAACATCCATTCATAATAAAGACTCTCAACAAAATGGGTATAGAGGGAACATACTTCAATACAATAAAGGCCGTATATGACAAACCAACAGCTAACATCATAATAGTGAAAAGCTGAAAGCTTTTTCCTTAAGATCAGGAACAAGGCACGTTTGCCCACTCTCACCGCTTTTATTCAACATAGCACTGGAAGTTCTAGCCACAGCAATCAGACAAGAGATAAAAGGTATCCAATTTGGTAAAGAAGTAAAACTGTTACCCTTTGCAGTTGACATGATACTATATATAGAAAACCCTAAGGACTCCACCAAAAAGTTGATAGAACTAATTATTGGATTCAGCAAAGTTGCAAGATATAAAATTAATACACAGGACTTCCGGGAAGACGGCAGCGTGAGCAGGGCGGCGGAAATCTCCTCCCAAAACCAAATATATTTATGAAAACACAGCAAATAAAACTATTCCTGAAAGAGAGACCAGGAGATACAGGACAATGCCAGCCTGCAGCTACACCTGAGAGAACTCTGTACCCCGCAAGGCGGGTAAGATATGCAGCCACGACCCAGCGGGACCCGAGCACTCCCCAACCCCAGCGCACTGGCAGGAGGAGAGGATTCAGAGCAGGGAGGGAGTGGAAGCACAGGCCCGCAGAATAACCAGTCCTGGCAATCTGCCCCAAGAGGGCTGACACATTTCGTGCAGTGTATCGGAGATTGGAGAGACAGAGGTGCAGATTCCAAGACGGCAGGTCCACCCAGTTGGTTCCTCAGGACAAAAGAAAAGTGCGTGATTTTTCAGGGGTCTTACAGAGACAGGGGCCCAATGGAGGAGCAGGATCGTCCCAGTGCACACAGCAGAGCAGGCTGGGAGGCTGGGGAATTTCAGTCCCCTTGGACTGTGGCTGGGAAAAGCAGTCGCACGGAGACTTCCAACAGAAAACAGCAGCCTCCCACTTGTTCCCTCCCTGGTCAGAGTCATAAAGGGCCTGTCAGAGCGGCGTGACTGCGGAATAGTGGAGCAGCAGCGCCACCTACAGGATCGTCACAGAAACTAGCCCGGCAGGCGGGTTTTTTCTTTTCTTTTCTTTTTTTTCTCTATCTTCCCTTTCTTCTGTTTTTCTTTTTCTGACCACTTCTATCACCATGAAAAGACAGAGAAATATGGTATAAACAAAGCTTATCCAGAAAACCCCAGACCAGACTACCCTAGAGAGGTACACAATCTTCCTGAAAGAGAATTCAGAAGAAAAGTCATAACCATGCTGATGGATCTATAGAGAAATGTGCAAGAGCTGAGGGAGGAACTGAGGGAAGTGAGGAAAGACAATGCAGACATGAGACAAGTGATCGACAGGCTTAACAGTAGACTAGACGACATGCAAGAGACTGTTAATGGAATAGAAATCAGAGAACAGGAATACAGAGAAGCTGAAGCAGAGAGAGATAAAAGGATCTCTAGGAATGAAAGAATTTTAAGAGAACTGTGTGATCAATCCAAACGGAACAATATTTGCATTATAGGAGTACCAGAGGAAGAAGAGAGAGAAAAAGGGATAGAAAGTGTCTTTGAAAAAATAATTGCTGAAAACTTCCCCAAGCTGGGGAAGGAAATAGTCTCTCAAACCATGAAAGCCTACAGATCTTCCTACACAAGGGACGCAAGGAAGACAACACCAAGACACATAATAATTAAAATGGCAAAGATCAAAGATAAGGACAGAGAATTAAAGGCAGCTAGAGAGAGAAAAAATATCACGTAGAAAGGAAAATTCATCAGACTACCATTAGACTTCTAAACAGAAACCTTACAGGCCAGAAGAGAATGGCATGATATATTTAACGTAATGAAACAGAAGGGCCTCGAACCAAGAATATTGTATCCAGCACGATTCTCATTTAAATTTGAGGGAGGGATTAAACAATTTCCAGAAAAGCAAAAGCTGAGAGAGTTTGCCTCCCATAAACCACCTCTACAGGATATCTTAAAGGGACTGCTCTAGAGGGAAGCACTCCTAAGGCTAAAAAGATGTCACCAGAGAAAATAAAATCATAGCAAAGAAAGCAGACCATCCGAATACTAACTAAAGGCAAAGAATAAAACACATAGTATATAAAGAATGGAGCAGGAAGAATAAGAAGGGAGAGAAATAAGGAAACATCAGACTATGTTTATAATAATTTAACAAGAAAGTTAAGTTAGACTGTTAGATAGTAGAGAGGCTACCCTTGAACCGTTGGTAACCACAAATCTAAAGCCAGCAATGGCAATAAGTACATATCTATCGATAATCACCCTGAATGTAAATGGACAGAACACACCAATCAAAAGACACAGAGTTATTGAATGGATAAAAAAGCAAGACCCATCTACACTGCTTACATGAGCCTCACCTCAAACCCAAAGGTATACACAGACTAAAGATGAAGGGATGGAAAAAGATATGCAAACAACAGGGAGAAAAAAGCAGGTGTTGCAGTACTTGTATCAGACAAAATAGACTTCAAAACGAAGAAATTAGCAAGATATAAAGAAGGACATTACATAATGATAAAGGGGTCAGTCCAACAAGAGGATATAACCATTTTAAATATATATGCACCCAGCACAGGAGCGCCAGCATATGTGAAACAAATACTAACAGAATTAAAGAAGGAAATAGACAGCAATGCAGTCATTTTATATGATTTCAACACACCACTCACTCGAGAGGACAGATCAACCAGACAGAATATAAGTACAGACACAGAGACACTGAGACACTGAACAACACACTAGAACCGATGGACCTAACAGACATCTACAGAACTCTACACCCAAAAGCAACAGGATACGCATTCTTCTCAAGTGCACATGGAACATTTTCCAGAATAGACCACATACTAGGCCACAAAAAGAACCTCAGTAAATTCAAATATATTGAAATTCTGCCAACCAACTTCTCAGATCACAAAGGTATAAAACTAGAAATAAATTTTAGAAAGAAAACAAAAAAACTCACAAATACATGGAGGCTTAACAACATTCTCCTAATTAATCAATGGGTTAATGACCAAATCAGAACAGAAATCAAGGAATATATGGAGACTAATGACAACAACAACACAAAGCCACAACTTCTGTGGGACGCAGCAACATCAGTTCTAAGAGAAAAGTATATTGCAATCCAGGCCTATTGAAAGAAGGAAGAACGTTCTCAAATGAACAGTCTAAAGACACAGTTGCTGAAATTGGAAAAAGAAGAACAAATGATGCCCAAAGTCACCAGAAGGAGGGACATAGTAAAGATCAGAGAAGAAATAAATAAAATTGAGAAGAATAAAACAACAGAAAAAAATCAATGAAACCAAGAGCTGGTTCTTTGAAAAAGTAAACAAAACAGACAAACCCCTATCCAGACTCATTAAGAGAAAAAGAGAATCTACACACATAAACAGAATCAGAAATGAGAAAGGAAATATAATGATAGACCCCACAGAAATACAAAAAATTATAAGAGAGTGTTATGAGAATTTATGCTAACAAGCTGGAAAATCTAGATGAAATTGACTTGTTAGAAAAATACAACCTTCTAAGACTGACCAAGGAAGAAACAGAAAAACTAAACAGACCAATCACCAGCAATGAAATTGAAGCAGTAATCAAAAAACTACCCAAGAACAAAACTCCCGGAGCAGATGGATTCACCTCTGAATTCTACCAGATATATAGAGAAGAAATAACACCCATTCTCCTTAAAGTTTTCCAAAAAATAGAAGAAGATAGAATACTTCCAAACACATTCTATGAAGCCAGCATCACTCTAATACCAAAACCTGGCAAAGAACTCACCAAAAAAGAAAACTACAGACCAATATCCCTGATGAACGTGGATGCAAAAATACTCAACAAAATATTACCAAACCGAATTCAAAAATATATCAAGAGGATCATACACCATGATCAAGTGGGATTCATCTCAGGGATGTAAAGATGGTACAACATTCGAAAATCCATCAACATCATCCATCACATCAACAAAAAGAAGAACAAAAACCACATGATCATCTCCATAGATGCTGAAAAAGCACTTGACAAAATTCAGCATCCATTCATGATTAAAACTCTCAACAAAATGGGTATAGAGGGCAAGTACCTCAACATCATAAAGGCCATATATGACAAACGGACAGCTAACATCATAGTTAATAGCGAGAAGCTGAAAGCTTTTCATCTAAGATTGGGAACACGACAGGGATGCCCACTCTCTCCACTGTTATTCAACATAGTAGTGGAGGTCCTACCCACGGCAATCTGACAAAACAAATAAATACAAGGCGTCCAGATTGGTACAGAAGATGTCAAATTGTCACTATTTGCAGATGACATGATATTGAACACAAAAAACCCTAAAGACTCCACTCCAAAACTACTAGAACTAATATCTGAGTTCAGCAAAGTTGCAGGATACAAAATTAACACACAGAAATCTGTTGCTTTCCTATACACTAACGATGAACTAACAGAAAGAGAAATCAGAAAAACAATTCCATTCACAACTGCATCAAAAAGAATAAAATACCTAGGAATAAACCTAACGAAGGAAGTGAAAGACCTATGCTCTGAAAACTACAAGACACTCCTAAGAGAAATTAAAGAGGACACTAACAAATGGAAATTCATCCCATGCTCTTGGCTAGGAAGAGTAAATATTGTCAAAGTGGCTATACTACCTAAAGCAATCTACAGATTCAATGCAATCCCTATCAAAATACCAACAGCTTTCTTCAATGAACTGGAACAAATAATTCTAAAATTCATATGGAACCACAAAAGACCCCGAATAGCCAAAGCAATCCTGAGAAGGAGGAATAAAACAGGGGGAATTACACTCCCTGACTTCAAGCTCTACTACAAAGCCACAGTAATCAAGACAATTTGGTATTGGCACAAAACAGACCCACAGACCAGTGGAACAGAATAGAAAATCCAAACATTAACCCAAACATATACAGTCAATTAATATTTGATAAAGGAGCCTTGGATATACAATGGGGAGATGACAGCCTCTTCAGCAGCTGGTGTTGGAAAAACTGGGCAGCTATATGTAAGAGAATGAAACTGGACTACTGTCTAACCCCGTACACAAAAGTAAACTCAAAATGGATCAAAGACTTGAATGTAAGTCATGAAACCATAAAACTCAGAAAAAAACATAGGCAAAAATCTCTTGGACATAAACATGAGCGACTTCTTCATGAACATATCTCTCCCGGCAAGGGAAACAAAAGCAAAAATGTACAAGTGGGACTATATCAAGCTGAAAAGCTTCTGTACAGCAAAGGACACCATCAGTAGAACAAAAAGACATCCTACAGTATGGGAGAATATATTCATAAATGACATATCTGATAAGGGGTTGACATCCAAAATATATAAAGAACTCATGCACCTTGACTAACAAAAAACAAATAATCCATTTAAGAAATGGGCACAGGACATGAATAGACACTTCTCTAAAGAAGAAATTCAGATTGTCAACAGGCACATGAAAAGATGCTCCACATCGCTAATCATCAGAGAAATGCAGATTAAAACCACAATGAGATATCACCTCACACCAGTGAGGATGGCCAACATTCAAAACACAAACAACAACAAATGTTGGCGAGGATGTGGAGAAAGGGGAACCCTCCTACAGTGCTGGTGGAAATGCAAATTAGTTCAACCATTGTGGAAAGCAGTATAGAGGTTCCTCAAAAACTCAAAACAGAAATACCATTTGATCCAGGAATCCCACTCCTAGGAATTTACCCTAAGAATACAGCAGCCCAATTTGAAAAAGACAGATGCACCCCTATGTTTATCGCAGTGCTATTTATAATAGCCAAGAAATGGAAGCAACCTAAGTGTCCATCAGTAGATGAATGGATAAAGAAGAAGTGGTACATATACACAATGGAATATTATACAGCCATAAGAAGAAAACAAATCCTACCATTTGCAACAACATGGATGGAGCTAGAGGGTATTATGCTCAGTGAAATAAGCGAAGCAGAAAAAGACAAATATCAAATGATCTCACTCATATGTGGAGTATAAGAACAAAGAAAAAAAAACTGAAGGAACAAAACAGCAGCAGACTCACAGAACCCAAGAATAGACTAATAGTTACCAAACAGAAAGGAACTGAGGAGGATGGGTAGGAAGGGAGGGACAAGGGGGAAAAGGGGGCATTACGATTAGCAGATGTAATGTTGGGGGGGCACGGGGAGGGCTGTACACCTCAGAGAAGACAAGTAGTGACTCTATAGCATCTCACTACGCTGATGGACAGTGACTGTAATGCGGTTGGTGGGGGGGACCTGATGAAGGGGGTAGTTTAATCACCATAATATTGCACATGTAATTGTAGATTAATGATACCAAAATAAATTATTTAAAAAATTAATACACAGAAGTCTATTACATTCTCATATACTAACAATGATCTAGCAGAAAGAGAAATCAGGAAGACAATTCCACTTACAATTGCATCAAGAAGAATAAAATACCTAGGAATAAACCTAACCAAGAAGATAAAAGTCCTGTACTCTGAAAGCTACAAGACACTGATGAGTTAAAAAGAAGACATAAATAAATGGTAATCTATCCTGTGTTCATGGATAGGAAGAACTAATAATGTCCATCCTGTCCAAAGCAATTTACAGATTCAGTGCAATCCCTATCAAAATTCCAACATCATTTTTCAATAAAAACGCCAAACAGCCTAAGCAATCCTGAGAAAGAATGAAGCTGGGGTATTATGCTGTACTACAGAACTACAGTAATCGAAGCAGAATGGTACTGTCACAAGAACAGACCCATAGAAGAATAGAGAGCCCAGATATAAACCCATGCATATGTGATCAGTTAATATATGTTAAAGGAGCCATGAATATACAATGGGAAAAAAAACAGTCTCTTCAATAACTGGCGTTGGGAAAACTGGACAGCTATATGCAAGAGAATGAAACTGGATTACTGTCTAACCCCATACACAAAAGTAAACTTGAAATGGATTAAAGACCTAAATGTAAGACATGAAACCATAAAACTCTTAGAAGAGATTAGCAGGAATCTCTTGAACATAAGCATGAGCAATTTTTTTCTGTACACATCTCCTCAGACAAGAGAAACAAAATCAAATATGAACTAGTGTGATTGTATCAAACTAAAAAGCTTCTGTATAGCAAAGGACACCATCAATAGAACCAAAAAGCAACCAAAAGGGGGAAAGGTATGGGAGAATATATTTGTACATGATTTATCCATTAAGGGCTTAACATCCAAAGTATATAAAAAACTCATATGCCTCAACACTGAAAAAACAAATAATATGATTAAAAACTTGGCAGAGGACTTGAATAGACATTTTTCCAAAGTAGGATAGAGATGGCCAACAGGCACATGGAAAGATGCTGCTCATTGTTAATTATCGGGGAGATGCAAATCAAAACCACAATGAGGTATCACCTGACACCAGTCAGAATGACCACTATCCAAAAAACAAAAAGTGACAAGTGTTGGCAAGGATGTGGAGAAAAGGGAACCCTCCTACACTGTTGGTGGAAATGTACGTTGGTGCGGGCACTGTGGAAAGCAGTATAGAGGTTCCTCAAAAAACTAAAAATAGAAATACCATATGACCCAGTATTTCCACTTCTAGGATTTACCCAAAGAAAACAATATCCCTGATTCAAAAAGATATATACACCCCTGTGTTTATTGCCACATTATTTACCATAACCAAGATATGGAAGCAACCAAAGCATCCATCAATAGATGAATGAATAAAGAAGATGTGGTACTTGCACACTGGAATATTATTCATCCATAAAAAAGAAAAAAAATCCTGCCCTTTATGACAACATGGATGGTTCTAGGGTGTATTATGTGAAGTGAAATAAGCCAGGTGGAGAAAGACAAATACCATATGACTTCACTTATTTGAGGAAGTTAAAAACAAAATGAACAAAATGGAAGTAGATTTATAGACACTGAGAAGTGACTGGTGGTTGCCATGGGGAGGGGCTGTGGTGGGGCGAAGGGTGGGGAGGGTGAGGGGAAAAACCGAGGCACTAAAATTCTCAACCATAATATAAATTGGTCACAAGGACAGTAGTAAAGTGTGGAAAATATAGCCAGTGATTCTGTAACATCTTCCTTTGTTGACACATAGTAACTGGACTAATGGGGGTGAGGATTTAATAATGTGGGTAGCTGTTGAACCCTTGTGTTGTACACTTGAAACCAATATAAGATTGTATATCAATAATACTTCAATTTAAAAGAATAGAAGTGGCAGGCAGCATTGGCTTAAATGTTAATCTTTATGGAGAAGCCATAGTCTTTTCTTTCACAGAAGAATATAAATGAATTTCTTCTCTATTTCATCCTCAAATATTTTTCCTTGCCTAAAAAATAAAGCAAAACCATCAATCTAAAAAAAAATAAAGGACAAGAAGCTGCTTCCAATAGTGTCAAGATAGAAATGGAGGACAGCGATTCACAATGCTCATGGCCAGATATGTGCATGGTGAACCGGTCAGAAGATTAATTTAAAGGAGACTGACCAGAAATTATTCCTGCTCAGAGAACACCAACTCCAGTTTAGGGGTGTGCTGCCCCAATGAGAAATAGCCTGTCCTGCAGCTTCCCCAGGCTTGCTCTACTGGAGAGAAAGTTTCTGATATATGGCTGAGAGCTGGAGTGGAGGACAGGGGGAGGAGGACGGGGAGGGGATCACTAGGTGGGACAAAGGGAAGAGGCTGGCCATGCTATCTGTACTGCGGTGGGCTTCAGACTAAAGCTGATAAAGGGGAAGGTGAATGCTAAATGAAATTTGGTGTTTTGATTATTACTTAGATTGAATGTTTGGGTCCCTCCAAATTTACCTGTTGAAACATAACCACCAATATGATGGTATTAGAAGGTGGGATCTTTGAGAAGTGATTAGGTCATGAGGGTGGAGCTGTCATGAATGTGGGATTAGTGCCCATAGACAAAGGACTACAGAGAGATCCTTTGCCCCTTCCACCGTGTAAGAACACAGTGAGAAGACAGTGGTCTATGAACCAGAAAGTGAACCTTCACCAGACACTGAATCTCTGGTCCCTTCGTCTTCTATTCACCATCCCCTAGAACTGTGAGAAATACATTTCTGTTTATAAGCCCCCCATTTGTGATACTCTGTTACAGCAGCCCAAATGGACTAAGACAATTATTAAACAGGGATAAGCATTTTAATTACTGAATTGAGACTGTATCTAGGACTAAAGCTTACTTTGCATTCTCTAAGAATGATATAAAAATGTATGGGACTTATCGAACATGCCTTCCAGGGAAGTGTCACAAATAGCTCTTATAGAAGATTTAGAGAAAGTGAAAAGAGAGAGTAAAGTTAGAGTTTGTGTTTGATTCTGGTTTTGCTCATGCTTTAACAAATTTTGCTCCTGAGCAAAGTTATTTGCAGAAAGCATTTATGCCAATGCCCAGAAGCAAGACCTGTATTATAAACTATTGTTTCAGTGTAATGGTTTTGCATTTTACTTCCTAAAGAAGCAAACGGTTTATCAGATCTTTAAAATCAACAAGAATTATATTAGAATGAAAGAATTTGTCATCCCTGAGAACTTCCTGGTACAATCTGAAAAGTGGGTTGTTGGGAATATTGTAAAGGTAACTTGACCTAGATGACTATTAACCTCTTCTGTGCATGTTAAGACTTTCGATCAGTCACAATTCACAATGCTGGCTCAGGATTAAGTTAACTGTTTCCCCTTAGGAAGACTCTGAGACTCCACATTAAGGGTGTCCTCTCTGTTATTTAGGAGTGTTAAGCAGACAATGTACTGGTTTGTTTCTCTTCCCAGATTCTGCTGGGCACTCGTTATTGACCTGTTGGGAAGAATGGATTAATCAAGAAAGGCTGGATACACATTTAGAAAGACTTGTTTCTTCTTAAAAATTTTTTCTCAGATAAGAATTAGTAGAATTGTCTTTTAATAAACATTAATAGGTGACATAAATTGATGACATTACTGGTCCCTCTGTAAAAAGAGAATGCTGAGCTAATTATGAAGAATAAGGACTAGAGGTCAAGGGGCAAGGCAGACACATGGGAGACAAATATTCCTCTATAGAGGAAACAGTGTGTACTAAGAGATGAGCATAGTGTAAATTTGGAAAACTTAATATATGTTAGAGGCCATCTTACGTAAGACAACCAGGAATGTTGGTTAGTGAATCTATTGGAAACGCATATGAAACATACATTCAGAATTTCAGCTTTTCTAAAGTCATGTAAGTGTATTCATTTATGTCTTTGGCTCTAAGATGAAGGCCTTTTCCTTGACTATATTAATTGGGTTAATGAAGTGAATTAGTTAAACAGAAGATGGTTATAAGAGTCCCTGTTATAGGCAGAAGCAGAAGTCAGGGTTCCTAGAAAGAAGTTGGGGATTTGATTTCATCCCGAAGTTAACAATTGTGCATGTGACAGTGAAGTATTTTGCAATAAGTAATGCCCAGATTGGAATCTAAATGAAAGACTGACCTAGCGATTAGGTAAGATTTGATTTTATGGGCAACGAGTCCAGTGGGTATGTTTTCATGCAATCCAGGAGAGAAATAAAGAGGCAGGGAGGCAAGTAAAGGCATGGAAAATGGGATATATGGCCAAGACAAAAGAAATAGAATTAATTGAGTCAGTATCAGGTTACACTGAGTGGGGAAAGGTCATTACTAAAACTTGGGTAACTGGTGTCTAGAGGTTCTTTACTAGATGTATACAGGGGAATACCGACAGAGTTCCAGTCCAGGAACTGGAAGGCAACATTCTTTCAATGTGTTCAGTTTGAAATAAATGATGAAACATTCAAATAAAGATGACTTCTGAGAGATATAGCACAACATAGACTAGGCTTAGGGCAGCAAGTTTAATTCCAAATTTCTGTGCACTGATGAAAGAAATCTTCACAATATTCTGGCAATTTTGCCCAAACCAGTTTGACTGGGCACCTGGAAGATGTGAGTCGGCAGCCCCCAGGTCTTCCACACCTACAACGGGATGCTGCTGGATAAGGCAGGCCACACCGATGACATGGCCCAGCTTCAAGAGATTTACTTCCTAGGAAGAGTAACTGTGATACTTGGAGGAGGACACCAAAACACATTATAGTCATTGTCTTTGAACAAGTGTCTACAATAGTTAATTCTTCCTTAGGGAGTTAGTATTTTACATCTGTATTAAGGAATTACTAGTCATGCTATTTGAATGTCAGTCTGATCTCGTGAACAATTTTTTTGAAGGGCCTGGTTTCTTAGTGAAAAGGAAGAAAATGACTTATGTGGAAGGAAAGACACTTCCAGGGAAGAAACCACAAGTTCTGAAAAGCAGGAAGAGCTTAATGTTCCTCCTCCAAGCACCAGAAATTTGATTTTTTACAGTATCCTTTCAGAGGAAGCCAAGTTAATATGCTCTTGTTCAAATAGAAGAAATAAAGCAACTGCCATATATTTAAATACTTTTTTCTTCTTTTCCAACATTCATTACATCAACACAAATTCAAACCTCTCTACAAATGAACATTTCATGAAGATACAAAAACTAAATTTGAAATGACTAATTTTCAGTCAAGAGAATCTTCTCAAAGATTTTGGGGGGTTATGTTTTTCTTCCCTTTAATAATGGTATTGGTGGTTAACCATGAAGAAGCTTCCCAAATTAACTTTGAATGTAAGAACAGGGACTAATACATTTCTGCAATTATGAAACGGTTATTGTGTTACCTTGTATTTTTGAAAATCTGCATTATTATTCTATTCTGCCCGGGTACCAACTAATTAAGCAAGAACCTTTGGCCCACCTGAAGTTCAGGTCTTTCTATATGCAAAGAGAAGATAACACAGGAACAAAGCTTCCATCAAATGTTTCTGCATTCGAATTTCTTTAATTACTTACAAGGGAGAGGATATATCACAGCCTGCCTTAGACCTGTTGTCTATTTATATCGATTTTAAAAATAGAAGCTTGAAGTTGATATTCTTACAAAATTCTTTCCCAAGGCAGCTGTGGCACCATTGTAGACACTCCTAGATAAAAATCAGTCAGTGATCATTGTGTAAAGGACATGGTTGGTTGTGTGCTTTCCTGGGTATGTGTAGGCAAAGGCCTGCATAGGAATTCTAAATGAACCTTATGGTTCAAACCCAGACCCTCTTTAGGCAGCTAATGTGCAGCCCACAGACCAGGGCCAGGTCCCGTACGTTCCTTCCAGCACACTGAGGTAAGAATAGCATTTACAAGTAAGCATTTATGAGTTTCCAAAACAATTGATAGAGTGATCTCTATGTGCAGTGACTTTGATGATTTTTAAAAATTGGGGTTTCCATATTGTAGGCCATTTTTTAAATTATTTTTTCAAGTGATTCATTTCTTTTTCATTTGACAAATTCTGATTCTCTGACAGATTGAAAAAGAAAATATTTTTTCAAATTTTTTGCTTTTGGCCACCAAGTTTGAGATTTCTTTCTCTAGTCATGAGTTGAACAGGTTAGATATTGCCTTAGAAATTATAGATTTTTAAACATATTGCTTACTCTCTTGGTTTCCATTTCTTTGTGTACTCAGTGAAGTGACCAAACTCAATTAACAGTTTAAATCCAGTTGATTACAGCCACAGGTGTTTTGCTTGTATGTTAACAAAAATGCATTAGTATTTTTTCAGTCAAGGGATGTGCTCACTGGTGGGGATGCAGTCACTGCCCTTCACAGTGGGCACAGACTGCCATAGTGTTACCAACTGAGATGCTGTTATTCCCAGGACTGTGTCTTGGAGGCAGTGAAGAATGAAGCCAGCAGACAAGAGTATGAAGCAACCAGCAAAGTTTAATAAAAGAATGAAAGAAGAAAAGCTCCCACTCATCAGGAGGGGCTCGAAGTCAGGACACCGCTGGGGCTGCAGTGTCCAGAGTTATAAGCTTCTTGAAAAGAGTAAGGGGCTGGGAGTTGTTGCTAGGCTCTGTTGCTAGGGCTGATATGAAATCGGGAAACTCACTTTTTTCTCAGACTGAATTTTCCCAGATGTCCAGGTCCAGGAAGAGTCTTCTTGTTCACCGCAAAGCCTTGACCCTCGTCCCCTTCTGCCTGTGCCTCACTGGGACCTTGAGTTCTATCTGCCTGCATCCCCCAACACCTACCTCAGCACGTGTATATTGCGTACATGTTGCTAAAGGTGTGAGTTTGTGACTTCCCGTCTGTGATTCCTCCTAGCTCTACAACTGAGAGCAGAACACAAGATAATGCAACATTATTCTTATTATTTCTTTTCTATGAGAATTTGACCCCACAGAGTAGTTTTTAGTTCTAATCATTTCCCAACCAAGCTCTGAGTCACAGTGGACTTTAAGCAGATAGAACTCAAGGCCTCCTAGATCTCTGCATTTACAAGAGCATTTCATCTGACTATGTTTTACATGTTTGGGTTCCATGTAAGGTTTCATTTTAGAAAAGGAGTTCACAACAACAACTTATCACCTTAAATGTTTAAATCCAGTACAGTTTTTACTTTATCATATTGCTTCTGTGTATTTGGTCTGCTATGCTTTCCATGGAAGGCTTCTCAACCCACTTCACTGCTATTTCCCTCAGAGGCTATTAGCCAACAGTCAACTATGCTGCTCTGTTTGCAAGATTTCCTTCTAAATATAAGCACACATGGGTAAGAGAGGACTAGGGCTCCATCTGAAACACAGAAGAAGTAGGAGGACACTCAGACTAGTATGTATTGTTTTATGGCCAAATAAAATTTGTGCATAATTCAGCATGAATTATGAATAATGAGGAAATGAATGGGGTGGGCCTTAGACATGATATCGTCCATGTACCTCATAAAATATCAAATTTGATTACCTGTTGAAGGCAAGTCTTGGATAGTGTTCCTTATTGCCTAAGAACACAAAGTCTCTATTATCTTTATCTGAATCTCTTGTTTCTAACAGAGCTATCCATATACCCATACATATCTTTTCTTTTCACAGAGTCCCAGCTCTATGCCAAGCAGAGTTCTGTATACATAGGGAATTAAATTCAGCATAAAGATGAAACTAAAATGAGGAGTAACAGGATGGGAAAGGAGTGGGCTAGAGATAACAGGTCAGTAAAAATCTCATAATTATGGACTTCTTGTATATTTCCTTCCTGATTTCACTCACAGATTGACTTCCATTAGGAGCTATGATGAATCACTGTGCCAAATTAAGGTGTCATTGTGACATTATCAGCCTAAGAAAGTGTTTTGTTCACAGTACATATTGGGACACCACTTTTATTTTTAAAGTTTGTTTACTAGTTGCTGGACACTGAATGTAGCAATTTACTTGCTTTATTGCATTTAGGCATGATATGATCATATTATTTTTAGGTTTTCTTTAAATATGAGGATATTGAGTCACAACAAACTTGGGCAATTAGCCTAGGTCACAAAGCTAGTATGTAACTGCACTGTTAATCTCAGCCAGTCTATTTCTCACCTGTACTTATCTCCAAGGAGACTCCTAGAACCATAGTGCTAACCAATGGGCATACCAGAATGAAACACACTAGCTGATGATTAATGTATTTCCATGCAAGGATTCTGAAATATATGAAAAAAGAGGCATAAACAAGCTGGTCAGCCTTGTTTATAGAACATGTACCGATTAATAGTTTGTGTCTGGTTTCTGTTAATGTCCTCATAATTTGTGTTATTAAATTTGGTAATGTAGCCTGCTTTTGGCTATGTGACTAAAGGTGCATTAAAAAAATATCCCCTTGGATGAAACTACAGATTTCCTAAGACCAAGACATTGTGTGTATATCTTGACAGTTTGTCATTCGGAGACAGAGCCTGTCTTGTGTGACTAAGAAATTGGAAGTTGTACATAGATGCCTTGGACTTCTCTGAATAGTGAGTGTGATGTCTCTCTCCTCCTGACTATATCCTCTGTCTTTATTAAAGCCTTGTTTGGGTCTACCTTGTGGAGTTTTGTAAGATTTTTCAATAATCCAGAAAAGCATACTTGGTACAGTTGACGGTTTTTGAATGGTCCCAGGTTCAAGTGAAATGGTCAGAGCTTTGTTCTGGAGGAAGGATGGAAAGTCTTTGGTACAGAGCTAGTCACTGAGCCAGTCTGACTTTGAGGTCACATGCATTCAGATAATTAACTAGAAAGGTGTCTCAATAGAATTTAGAGGTAATATATCTAGAGGGGGGATAGTCAAATGAATAAGGAACAAAATATTAACTGATTAGTAAATACAAAGTCAGTTCCAGAGAAATCCAAAGTGCAGAATCATATTTCAACTGGTGTTGTTTGGGTTAGGAATCAGAAAATGGTCCCAATGAGAGACTGAGAAATGCCAGTGGCTCACAGTTGTGACCCTTAACCTCTCATTACTGAAACAACTATAAAAGTAAATTAATAAGAAGGCTACTGAAACTAAATATTCCATCAAGAAATTGACCAGATATATGGACAGCTAAGTAGAACCCCAAAGAACCTTAGTGGCATTTGTTTTTGTGTATAATGTTTGCTATTTTATTGTCTCTGAGCACAGTGGACAGGAGGGGGATGTCTGGTGCCAAATTATCCTTGCCTGGACAAATTCAGGAAATCTGAAGGACATACACAGCTTGAATCTATAAGATTCTGAGTTAGTGTCTGCCTTTACCACTGGCCATGTGGATGCAGAACCCCCTTGTCCTACCCATGATTTGTTAATCCTGAATTAAAACAGCAAGCCAAGCAACATTTAGCATGAAGGAAAATGCCCCTTCTCTTCCTTAACTTTGATTACAAAATGGAATACCCACCCCACTGAGGGTGTAAATATGTTGAAAAGATTAGCCACATTGGATTGCCTGTATGATGATGATAAAACCACATGTAATTTTATGCCTTGACTCAGTTTTTAATGATGCTGTGATAAAGGGAAGTCCTCCTGTACAGTGTGAGCTCCAGATGTTACCTTGCCCCGAAAGGGAAAAGTTACATGAAGGAAGCTTTCATGGCCTTATTAGTTCAGTTAATAAAATGAGACTGACTTATGTGCAAAAACTCAAGTTATTCAGAACAGAGGGAATAACACATTTTATTATTTATCTTATTTTATTTATAATTTGTTTTGGTATCATTAATCTACAGTTACATGTGCAATATTATGGTTATTAAATTACCCCCTTCATCAGGTCCTCCCCACCAACCCCATTACAGTCACTGTCCATCAGTGTAGTGAGATGCTATAGAATTGCTACTTGTCTTCTCTGATTTGTACAGCCCTCCCCGTGCCCCCCTAACATTACATCTGCTAATTATAATGCCCCTTTTCCCCCCTTATCCCTCCCTTCCCACCTATCCTCCCCAGTCCCTTTCCCTTTGGTAACTATTAGTCTATTCTTGGGTTCTGTGAGTCTGCTGCTGTTTTGTTCCTTCAGTTTTTTTTTTCTTTGTTCTTATACTCCACATATGAGTGAGATCATTTGATACTTGTCTTTTTCCGCTTCGCTTATTTCACTGAGCATAATACCCTCTAGCTCCATCCATGTTGTTGCAAACGGTAGGATTTGTTTTCTTCTTATGGCTGTATAATATTCCATAGTGTATATGTACCACTTCTTCTTTATCCATTCCTCTACTGATAGACACTTAGGTTGCTTCCATTTCTTGGCTATTGTAAATAGTGCTGCAATAAACATAGGGGTGCATATGTCTTTTTCAAACTGGGCTGCTGTAGTCTTAGGGTAAATTCCTAGGAGAGGAATTCCTGGGTCAAATGGCATTTCTATTTTGAGTTTTTTGAGGAACCTCCATACTGCTTTCCACAATGGTTGAACTAATTTGCATTCCCACCAGCAGTGTAGGACGGTTCCCTTTTCTCCACATCCTCGCCAACATTTGTTGTTGTTTGTGTTTTGGATGTTGGCCATCCTCACTGGTGTGAGGTGATATCTCATTGTGCTTTTAATCTGCATTTCTCTGATGATTAGCGATGTGGAGCATCTTTTCATGTGCCTGTTGGCAATCTGAATTTCTTCTTTAGAGAAGTGTCTATTCATGTCCTCTGCCCATTTCTTAATTGGATTATTTGCTTTTTGTTTGTTAAGGTGCATGAGTTCTTTATATATTTTGGATGTCAACCCTTTATCAGATGCGTCATTTATGAATATATTCTCCCATACTGTAGGATGTCTTTTTGTTCTACTGATGGTGTCCTTTGCTGTACAGAAGCTTTTCAGCTTGATATAGTCCCACTTGTTCATTTTTGCTTTTGTTTCCCTTGCCCAAGGAGATATGTTCATGAAGAAGTGCTCATGTTTATGTCCAAGAGATTTTTGCCTATTTTTTTTCTAAGAGTTTTATGGTTTCATGACTTACATTCAGGTCTTTGATCCACCTTGAGTTTACCTTTGTGTATGGGGCTAGACAGTAGTCCAGTTTCATTCTCTTACATGTAGCTGTCCAGTTTTTCCAACACCAGCTGCTGAAGAGGCTGTCATCTCCCCATTGTATATCCAAGGCTCCTTTATCAAATATTAATTGACTGTATATGTTTGGGTTAATGTTTGGATTTTCTATTCTGTTCCACTGGTCTGTGGGTCTGTTTTTGTGCCAATACCAAATTGTCTTGATTACTGTGGCTTTGTAGTAGAGCTTGAAGTCGGGGAGCATAATTCCACCTGTTTTATTCCTCCTTCTCAGGATTGCTTTGGCTACTCTGGGTCTTTTGTGGTTCCATATGAATTTTAGAATTATTTGTTCCAGTTCATTGAAGAAAGCTGGTGGTAGTTTGATAGGGATTGCATTGAATCTGTAGATTGCTTTAGGTAGTATAGCCACTTTGACAATATTTAATCTTCCTAGCCAAGAGCATGGGATGCATTTCCATTTGTTAGTGTCCTCTTTAATTTCTCTTAGGAGTGTCTTGTAGTTTTCAGAGTACAGGTCTTTCACTTCCTTCGTTATTCCTAGGTATTTTATTCTTTTTGATGCAGTTGTGAATGGAATTGTTTTTCTGATTTCTCTTTCTGTTAGTTCATCATTAGTGTATAGGAAAGCAACAGATTTCTGTGTGTTAATTTTGTATCCTGCAACTTTGCTGAATTCAGATATTAGTTCTAGTAGTTTTGGAGTGGAGTCTTTAGGGTTTTTTGTGTACAATATCATGTCATCTGCAAATAGTGACAATTTGACATCTTCTGTACCAATCTGGACGCCTTGTATTTATTTGTTTTGTCTGATTGCCGTGGGTAGGACCTCCACTACTATGTTGAATAACAGTGGAGAGAGTGGGCATCCCTGTCGTGTTCCCGATCTTAGATGAAAAGCTTTCAGCTTCTCGCTGTTAACTATGATGTTAGCTGTGGGTTTGTCATATATGGCCTTTATGATGTTGAGGTACTTGCCCTCTATACCTATTTTGTTGATAGTTGTAATCATGAATGGATGCTGAATTTTGTCAAATGCTTTTTCAGCATCTATGGAGATGATCATGTGGTTTTTGTTCTTCTTGTTGTTGATGTGGTGGATGATGTTGATGGATTTTCAAATTTTGTACCATCCTTGCATCCCTGGGATGAATCCCACTTGATCATGGTGTATGATCCTCTTGATGTATTTTTGAATTCGGTTTGCTAATATTCTGTTGAGTATTTTTGCATCTACATTCATCAGGGATATTTGTCTGAAATTTTCTTTTTTGGTGAGGTCTTTGCCAGGTTTTGGTATTAGAGTGATGCTGGCTTCATAGAATGAATTTGGAAGTATTCCCCTCTCTTCTATTTTTTGGAAAACTTTAAGGAGAATGGGTGTTATTTGTTCTCTATATGTCTGGTAGAATTCAGAGGTATATCCATCTGGTCCAGGGGTTTTGTTCTTGGGTAGTTTTTTGAATACCAATTCTACTTCATTGCTGGTGATTGGTCTGTTTAGTTTTTCTGTTTCTTCCTTGGTCAGTCTTAGAAGGTTGTATTTTTCTAAGAAGTTGTCCATTTCTTCTAGGTTTTCCAGCTTGTTAGCATATGGATCCTCATAATATTCTCTTTTAATTCTTTGTATTTCTGTGGGGTCTGTCGTGATTTTTCCTTTCTCATTTGTGATTCTGTTTATATGTGTAGATTCTCTTTTTCTCTTAATAAGTCTGGCTTGGGGTTTATCTATTTTGTTTATTTTTTTCAAAGAACCAGCTCTTGTTTTTATTGTTTTTTTCTATTGTTTTATTCTTCTCAATTTTTTTTATTTCTTCTCTGACCTTTATTATGTCCCTCCTTCTGGTGACTTTGGGCCTCATTTGTTCTTCTTTTTCCAATTTCAGTAATTGTGTCATTAGACTATTCATTTGGGAATGTTCTTCCTTCTTTCAATAGGCCTGGACTGCAATATATACTTTTCTGTTAGAAGTGCCGTTGCTGCGTCCCACAGAAGTTGTGGCTTTGTGTTGTTGTTGTCATTAGTCTCTACGTATTCCTTGATTTCTGTTTTGATTTGGACATTAACCCGTTGATTAATTATGAGAATGTTGTTAAGTCTCCGTGTATTTGTGAGCCTTTTTGATTTCTTTCTAAAATTTATTTCTAGTTTTATACCTTTGTGA
>JAVSCE010009348.1:0-157491 GCA_032199065.1 Smutsia gigantea | reverse complement strand
TTGGAAGACAGTTTGGCAGTTTCTTACAAAACTAAACATGCTTTTGCTTCATGATCCAGCATTCATACTCCTTGGTATTTACCTAAAGGAGCTGAAAACTGATATGAATGGCAGCTTTATCTGTAACTGTCTAAACTTTGAAGCAACCAAGATATCCTTTAGTAAGTGAATGGATAAATAAAAGACATTGGAATATTATTCAGCACTAAAAAGAAATGAGCTCCCAAGCTGTGAAAAGACATGGAAGAGGAAACAAATCATATTACTAAGTGTAAGAAGCCAATGTGAAAAGGCTACGTACGTGATTCCGAATATATGACGTTCTGGAAAAGGCACACAGTGGAGACGATAAAAGGATCCGTGGTTGCCGGGGGTGCTGGAGGTGGGAGGGAAGAATAGGCAGAGCACAGATTTTAGGACATTGAAAATACTCTGTATGATTCTGTAATGGTGCATATGTATCATTATACATTTACCCCAAATCCATAGATTGTACATCACCGACAGTGAACCCTCCTAGTGTACACCATGGACTGTGCGTGATCGTCATGTGTCAGTGTAGGTTCATCAATTATAACAAATGCCTCACTCCGGGAGGCTGTACTTAATGCAGGGACAGGGGGTATATTAGAAATATCTGTACTTTGTTGTGAACTTAAAACTGGTCTCAAAAACAAAGTTTATTATTTTTTTTAAAAGCTTAAAAAGAACTGACTGGGTTTTGTGAACCAGAACCTCATCATGCAAACGTTCCCAATCAGGCAGGTCTTTTCCTAACATTGTCTGTGTGACGGATAACGAAGTTGTACAGAAATGTTTGTCGGTGGGCCTCCCGCCCACTCCCTGAGCATGGGTGCCCCGTTTCTGCCCTCGGCAGGATTTGCTGGTGCACCAGTGGGGCGGCCCTCTGTTTTTACACCCTGAAAGCACCATTGTGTAAGTTCAGTCTCCATGCCCGCTGGCAATTTTCACTAATTGTTTACAGTGCTCTAATTTTTTACACTCTCTTTAAAGGATCTTTGTGTGTGCTGATTGCAGAAGGTAATATTTCTGGCATCAGTAACCATGGTAATGAATCATTCTCTCGGAACTGTGCCAGCTGCACTAGCGTCTAGATAGTAGCATCCCGATGTTTTGCTAATGAGCGACTTTTCGTTTGCTGTAGGAGGATGTTTCCACTTTTCACATGTTTGCTTGTGTTTTGTTAAAGGCTCTTCCTCAAGAACAACATTAGAAAAAACAAATCTCATTTGATAAGACCTTGATCACCAAAGGACATTCCTAGTTCCAGAAAGCAGAGTATAGAGAATGAAGGCCTTTGCAGGTACCATGGAGAGGCCCCACCCCGGCCCCTCCAGTCCTGCCTGGGTCTAGCCCAGACACGGTGCTGCCTCTCTTGGGCATGTAGAGAGAGCCTTTCAGCAGCTTTCTCCTTTGACTACTGAAGAAAGGACTTTAAATATTTCAAAAATTTATGATATGAATAATTTAAGAGAGATAAAGAAAGCTCCTAAACTCACTTTGAATTATGTAATGGGAGCTTTGAAATATGTTAGCATTTTGCCTTATCAGATTTAACTCCCTTTTTTGTGGGAGGATTGAAGTGGAAATGTAAGCCATTGTTGCCCTTTATTCCACTGACTAATGATGGGACCAGGCGAGACAGAGAGGTTCTTAGCTTTGCAAGAGATAAGAGCCTGCTTTCCAAGCGCTTGCTATTTCTGCGAACAGTGGACAGGATATCCTCACCAGCTCTGGAAACATGTGAATCTCAGACTACTGTTACTGCTAGCCTGGCTGGTGTTTTGAAGAGAGCTAAGGAAAACTGATATCCAGAATACCTGCTGAGTTTTCTGTTTTCCTGGTCATTTAGATATGGATACCCAATCATTTTGATTCTGCTGTGGACACTGACTTTTGAGCTCAGCATTCACCAGCAGTATTAGGTTCATGAGAGGCAGCATACTGTATTCATTGTGAGGCCGATGGGCAGCGCTTTCCATGCTGTTCTACATGCTTTACACATATTAACTTGTTTTATTCTATAATGACTCTGATATAGATATTATTTCCATTTTACAGGTGAGGAGGCAGTGGAAAGAGGTGGAGTAACTGGTCCCAGATTGGCTGGCTGGTAAATGGCTGGGCCAGGGGTCCCATCCAGGAAGTCTGAGTGTGGAGCCCTTGGTATTGTCTGTCTGTATGGTAACACTACCACGTAAGGAAGCAGGCGGGAGGGCTCTGTTTCAGATCTCAGCTCTGCCGCTTGCCACTTGTCCCATATAAATTCCTGTCTTTTTACTGCATCTCAGCTTCCTTCCATGAAACGGGCATCACAAGGTGCTTGGAGGATCAAATGAGATTAAGCATATGAAAGCATTTTAGCAACTCTAGACTGCTATGCAAGTGCGTCTGTGATGGCAATGTTGATGACGGTGATTACCAGAAAGGTAAATAATAATGGAAAAATACATCCCTGAAGAATATCAAAATAAGCAATAATTAAGCTAGTCGAATTTCTCAAGTGTGTGACAAAGAACTCACTTATTTCAAAATGTCATTCCTATTGAATTAGCTGGTAAGTTTAAAACACCTTGTTCCTGAACAAGCATGAGACAGACGCATGAAAAATAGGGTTCGTTTTTGAAAATCGCCATCTTTTTCAGAGGGATTAACGCAATATGTTACTTAAGAAAACAAACAACACATCCCTCTATATATCCTTTTAAACGCCTCAGAGCAAGAATGGGAAACACCTGGCCAGCGGAGCGAGGCCGTGGCTGGTTGCTGGTGAGGGCCAGAGCAGTGGGGGTGAGGGCACGAATGTTCACGGCGATACAGAAAGGAATCAGCATTGCCCCAGCAGAGGAACTAAACTACATGGCAGACATGTTGCCGAATACAAGGTGTAAAGCTTAGCTAGCAACATATGTTTGAGAGAAAGGAAGAAGCAATAAAGAGAGAGAGAAGAAGAAGAGAGACGGAGACACGGTAGGATTTCACGTTGGAGGCTCAGTGAGGGTCTAAACATCTAACAACAGGAAGTTCCGTTTTTCTTCCAGAAATGACAACCTGCTGATTTTCCCTTTGGCTATTTTCCCAGTAGAGAAAAGAGTTGCAAGAATATTGAATAGACTTCCACAATTTCTCTCAAGTGGATAAAAGTAATCACTTGCTTTAAAATGGAGAATTGGTTTTTGAACTTGGCTACTAGTAGCCAATAGTGTTAAATCTTTTATTATTGTAACTGTATTCCAGAATCCAACTGACATGTGGAAAATACGGAGACTGGTCTTTCCAACAGTAAGTCACAGTGGAACCAGCTTTACTCATACCATCCTTAAAAGAGCATTATAATCTCTTAAAAAGTCGATTTTAGTGTTTGTCCACATGTCAGTAATTCTCACCCTCCTGAGAACCAAGGAACAGGTAAGAACATCGTTCGCGCTGCTGGCAAAGGTGGGACAGAACAGCCCTGGCAGTGGAGCATTTTTGCACACTTCAAAACTTGTGACTGTCTTGGAAGTGATCCATTAATATGTGCTCAAAAGGACAGATGGTGAATGAAGGAGAGAGAATGCTACCACTTATTAAGAAATCAGCTACTTGATGTCACATGGCAGGTGTCCATGGAATTACATGGGGTTTGATTCCAAGAGAGGGATTTCCCAACAGCTTGCACCAGAGGATTTGTCTTTGCGTCCCCATGATTCACAGTCATTTTACAAAAGCCTTCTCCACAAAGTCTAGGGTGACATAGATGATGAAAAGGAGCTCACAGTTTTGAGAAGGAGACAGAGGCGAAGGATGTCACTTCATGATGGAGGCAGAGCATAAACAAATGAAACCACCAGGGTAAGACCTCAGGGAACGCTGGTCCTGTGGCAAGCTGGAGAGATCAGTGTATGTCCATTTTTTTGTGTGAAAATGTCTGAGTTCTCACACATTTACAGTGAAGTGAATGCACTGTGAGCTGAATTCAGCCCCTGGCCTGCCAGTTGGGCAAAAGGTGGAAGGACAAAAAGGTCAGGACATACCTGTCCCTTGCCCTTGTTTCTCCTTAGAACTGTAGTTAGGATGGTTATTTGAAAGAAACAAATGAAACTTTCCAAGGAAAACAAGAACAAAAAGCAAATACAAACAGCTTCAGATCCTAAGAGGCATAAGAACATGGTAGTAAAGACTACAGAGCCTGGGTCAGCCCTGCCTGGGCTGTAAAGCAGTTCTGAGCCTGCCACGCTGGGTGGAAGTCCCTGCCCCTCCGTGCCTCAGTTTTCTCATCTGTGCCGTGGGGATGTATTAGTCACCTTTATTGCAGCACCTACGCTGGCTGGCATGTTCCACTCCTGCAACTCTTGTCTCCACTCTTCTTTCCAGCTCTGTCCCAGGCTGAGTCTTCTTCTCACATCCAGCTTGTGCTCAGAAGCTGTTCCGTGCATATGCATTACCCGGAGATCTTGCTAAAATGCATACGCTGGAGATCTATGATGGGACCCGAGACTGTGCTTTAGCAAGCTCCCAGGTTTTGTCGACTCGAAGAGCTAGGCACTAAAGGACATGCTCCTGCAACATCCTCTTCCAATCCACATTTTATATTAAATCTTGCTTTTTGAAACTTGATGTTTCCTTTAGCCCCCTCAGCCCAGGCCATACGAAGCCATTCCATGGCTCTCTTGCACAGCAGCCGTGGAAAATGGACCAGGTGCCCATAGAATATTCCAGCCCTTGTTATCAGCTCCATCTGCCTTCTCGTGATCTCCGGGAGTCGGGAACGCCCCTCCTCTGGGGGAGTGCTCGAGCAGGTGTCTGGTGCGAACAGAGCTTTCAGGACTGCTCTCCAGCTTCACGACGTTGTGAGAGAGTTGCTTCTTCCCAGAATAAACACAACTAAACAGAGCCTGGTGTTACACGGTGTGGGGTTCGTCCGTGGGCTTGTCTGCCTTTTTTGGAGACAATCATCTTATGAAGGTGAGGACATCTTGCTCCCTCTTGGACCCCTGGCACCCTCGCTCTTTTACACAGCCGGCATATAATCAGTCCTCTCCAAATGTGTGAGGAGGGTGTAAATGCATTTCACACTGTGTGAAGGATTTGGCCACATTCCATGCCACGCTTTTGTTCCCAGATGCCCAAGTCACAGACATCCCATGAATTGATGCGGATGCCACAGTTCTTTTGGTTCAACACCCCTCCACTGAAACTGAGGAAAATGAAACCACCAGGCTCTCTCTGTTTGTTGGCTCGCAAGTACCCCAGCCACAAAGCAGCAGAAAAGAGTATTATTGCAAAAGAGAAGAATCTGTGAATGACTATTTTAAAATGGGAAAAGGACAATAATATAACGCACAGTAATAGGACACAGTCTTCCAAAGGTCAAAGGTAAGCAACCCCCTGTGTCATTTATACTTTATATTAGGGTTGAGGGCACTTCCACAGGAGTTGTATGGTGGGTCTCCATCCCCATTCTGACCCCACACAGCTTCAGGAATTAGCTGTCACATCAGTGACCCTCCATGATCAATTTCATGTATTTATTCCTTGATGGATCCATCCAGCAAACATTTTTTTCAGCCTGTTCACTGGCTGACAAGCGGGAGCAGGCAGTACAGCAGATTCGAGTTAGAAAGGGTGCAAATTCAGTTAAACACAGATAATGTGTGTATCATGTGAGAGAGCTCAGAAGGGCAGAACTGAGATCTGGTATAACCCTGTTCCCAACCAGCCCTTTGGGGAGTGCCTCTGTGAAGCCCGCCTGTAGGTGTGGGCTTGTCCCATGGCGAGACTGGGAACAGATGGTGTCCACCCAAGGGCCAGAGAGAGTTGCAGGGCAGCAAGTGCCGGAAAGGGAGGCCAGGGGTAAGAGCAAGGAGACCAAAGCTAGGACAAGTCCCAGGTCTGGGTGAAGGCCCAGGGGGACCCTGCATGGCTGTGATGTCCAGACCCGCTGTCATTCTCTGCTCCCGGCAGCTCTGTGTCTGTGCGTGATGGTCTTCACTGTGAGATGGACAGAGCGGGTGCTGCAGGAGGATCTGATGCAAGGGAAATGCCACTAAATGGAGACGTGACAGGCAAATAACACACAAAACCCAGAGTTCAAGGAAGGATTGACTTTGGGGAAGATGGGAGGGGGAAAAAAAGCAAAGAAGATACTGAAAATTAGAGTGCAGAACGTGCCATGGTAACCACAAAAGACCCTGGCCCCACATACTCTTTCTCTCTGGGGAAGAATCTAGACTGTATACAAAAGGGTTTAGGGAACTAGAAGAAGTTTCACTCACAGAATGATCCTGCAGTTGTACAGCGTCTACAACAGGCTGTGTGGTTTCACATAGATTGTCTGTCTTCATCCCCACTGAGGCCCTGCGAGGGACCCAGGGAAGGATCTACTATAATTTAACGCATAACAAACCAACTGCATCTTTTCTCAGATTATGGCCCATAGATCATCCTCATCAGAATCACATGGGGTGCATTCAGTTAAACATCAGGCCCCTGATCTGTCTGAATCTCTGGGGTGGAACTCAGGAATCTGCATGTTTAACAACCCTCCAGGTGATTTATAAGTGCACTCAAGTTTGAGAACCACTGGCTTCAGAGGTTCAGGGACACCTCCTCCGCCATCACATACACGTACACACATGTGTGCAGCCAAGCCCAGAACTCAGCCCGTCTAGTCTCTAAAGCTTCTGACTCACGAAGTCTAGGTGCCCATTGCCATCCATTCCAAGGTGGACTTTCTTTTTTTTTTTAATATAATTTATTTTATTATCATTAATCTACAATTACATGTGCAATATTATGGTTATTAAACTACCCCTTCATCAGGTCCCCCCCACCAACCCCATTACAGTCACTGTCCATCAGCGTAGTGAGATGCTATAGAATCACTACTTGTCTTCTCTGAGTTGTACTGCCCTCCCCGTGCCCCCCCAACATTACATCTGCTAATCGTAATGCCCCTTTTTCCCTCTTATCCCTCCCTTCCCGCCCATTTTCCCCAGTCCCTTTCCCTTTGGTAACTATTAGTCCGTTCTTGGGTTCTGTGAGTCTGCTGCTGTTTTGTTCCTTCAGTATTTTTCTTTGTTCTTATACTCCACATATGAGTGAAATCATTTGATACTTGTCTTTTTCGGCTTGGCTTATTTCACTGAGCATAATACCCTCTAGCTCCATCCATGTTGTTGCAAATGGTAGGATTTGTTTTCTTCTTATGGCTGAATAATATTCCATTGTGTATATGTACCACCTCTTCTTTATCCATTCATCTACTGATGGACACTTAGGTTGCTTCCATTTCTTGGCTATTGTAAATAGTGCTGCAATAAACATAGGGGTGCATCTGTCTTTTTCAAATTGGGCTGCTGCATTCTTAGGGTAAATTCCTAGGAGTGGAATTCCTGGGTCAAATGGTATTTCTATTTTGAGTTTTTTGAGGAACCTCCATACTGCTTTCCACAATGGTTGAACTAATTTGCAGTCCCACCAGCAGTGTAGGAGGGTTCCCTTTTCTCCACATCCTCGCCAACATTTGTTGTTGTTTGTGTTTTGGATGTTGGCCATCCTCACTGGTGTGAGGTGATATCTCATTGTGGTTTTAATCTGCATTTCTCTGATGATTAGCGATGTGGAGCATCTTTTCATGTGCCTGTTGGCCATCTGAATTTCTTCTTTGGAGAAGTGTCTATTCATGTCCTCTGCCCATTTCTTAATTGGATTATTTGCTTTCTGTTTGTTAAGGTGCATGAGTTCTTTATATATTTTGGATGTCAACCCTTTATCAGATACGTTTTTTATGAATATATTCTCCCATACTGTAGGATGTCTTTTTGTTCTACTGATGGTGTCCTTTGCTGTACAGAAGCTTTGCAGCTTGATATAGTCCCACTTGTTCATTTTTGCTTTTCTTTCCCTTGCCCGGGGAGATATGCTCATGAAGAAGTTGCTCATGTTTATGTCCAAGAGATTTTTGCCTATGTTTTTTTCTAAGAGTTTTATGGTTTCATGACTTACATTCAGGTCTTTGATCCCCAAGATGGACTTTCTAAGATACTCATCACAACTCTGTCATTTTCTTTAGGGAGCACGAGTCAGATGATTTTTTTTGAAGACACAGGAGATGAGTGCCTCTTAAGGGAAACCCAGTCACTGAGAATGGCCCCTGTAGTCTGCATCGCTGGGCATTTTAGAAACTGCCCTCCACCCACCTTTTACCACAAAGAAGGGCTGGTGGAACACAGAAGGTAAGCTCTACATTTGTAGGGAAACTGGTTTTATTTATGAAACCTGCATCTGTTTGGGGTGAGGGTCTTTCTCACCCTGATATTTCCTTCTTCAGAAACACAGACAGCAGGTGCCTCTGTGTAAGCCCCAACCCCCACTCAGGTCCCCTCTCCAGCCCTCTCGCCCCGTTCCCTGGCTCCTTGATGGGAAAGCACATTCTACAGGGTTCCCCCATGCTGCCCAAGCCCTCTGCAGCCAGCCCTCCCAGGACAGGGGGGCACAGCTCCCCCTTTCTGGGCTCAGGCATAAAGAAGCCCGCTCTTCCACAGGCAAAAGCCACATTCTCCACCAATGGCTTTGTCTGTAATAAAGGTCGCATTTTGGTGTCCTGCTGGTCTTACTCTCTCTGTTTGAATTGAATTAGCTATATTTAATTAAATTTTATTCTTTCCACTAAAAATTTTCCAGAGCCAAGATGAAACAGATGCTCACCACACTGAGGCATTTGAAAGGACCCCAAGTGGGTATCTGTTTTAATGGATGTAGTTAAACAAGGAATTGCTGTAGCGGGAACTGACATCTTCTCCCACGTCATATGCTGTTCCTGAAGCAGCAGAATTGTGGCAGCCCCAAGCCCTCCTCCTGTTTGCAGAACATCCAGCAAAAGCCCTTGGGGAAAAAAATCGGAAAGTTGAGGCCAAGATGATAACCACACGGTGGCCCATTCTTGTAAAGTGCCCCGTGTGAGGTGGCTTGGGGACGTCTCCTTTGTCACCTCCCCTTTCCTACCTGTCTTGACTTGGTCTCAACCTAAAAAGTGATGTGGTCTCCCAGTTCTGCTAACACAGTCAGGACATTTGAATTCTGATGAGACTGTACTATATGAAGTATGACTGAGTCAGTCACGCCCCTGGCTTGGAGCAGGAGATGCCTTCCGAAGGCCCTGAGGGAAATGGCTTTTAGAGGGCCGGTGGGTGTCCCCACCGTGCAGGAAGGGGCATGTGGTCCTAGAAGAGAAGCTGCCCCAAATTGGGGAATGGGTGGGAAACAGGGGAAGGGAAGGGACTGAGGCCTGAGCCAGTTCTGAGCAAGTTCTGGGGCGTCAGGGCTGGGCCCAGGAGATGGCCCTGACGGGGAAGCAGAAGGGCCACTGCAGGGAAAGGGTGGCAGAGCCTGGGCGGTGCTGGGGCTGGAAGGTCGGCCTGCCACTGCACGTGCTCCCCCCACCAGGTTCACCCTCAGGGGGTTCGGGGGCTAGCGGGGTGGCTCCCCGGAATTTCCCACATTACCTTCCCCTAATAAATAAAAACACAATTGCTACCGAGTGACAGGAGAGGCCTAGAACATCACGACCTTGCCAAAAGAGATGAACCTGTGGGCCAATGTCCCAGCAAAGCATGTCCTGCTGTGTCGTCTCCACACAATACAAGGTGATCTGCAAACGTGGTCTGAGGGGTATCGGTGTTTCCATTATGAACATCCCAGATGTTAATGGCTAATAGGAACCTGGGAGCTCCTAATTGCTAAACCACATCACAGAAGAAGGTAGCAATTAAAAAAAAATAAACCAGCAGGGTGGAACTTGGAGGAACCTTAGCGGAAAATCAAGTCCAGTCCCCTTATTTTCACAGGGAGAAGCAGAGGAGCCCGGTAGTTGCAGAATTAGGGTTAGAAAATCACTAATTTGGGTCTGTTTCCCCTGAGTAAGTTGGACAGTGAAATATCTATCTTGTGATTTCTAACTGTATATATCTAGACATTCCCATAAACCTTTGGCTTTGGAAGTTTTGCTTACAAGTTGCACTTAATGAATTTTGCTGAAATGAGATCATCAGTGTTTATAGGAACAGAGTCTTTCCTGAAAGGATTAAACTTGACGGAGAACTTGTGCCGTTGGGAGAGCTCATCTGGAACACTTCACCGAGAATCAAAAACTGCTGAGAAGTAGTTGAGACCAGGAAGCATTGTTGTGCCGTGTAAAGACCTATGCCAGTGGGCCGGGGGACGGAGCTTAGCCCTCCTTGAGGGCTGGCAGGCGGCGGGGTGAGCGTGCGAAGTCACCCGGAACAAGAGGACTGAGCAGCTCCAGCAAAGCGGCTCTGAAGTGTGTGGGGAGGGCAGGCAGAGCGGGGGCCGCCAGCTGGCAGCTCACGGGTGGCAGAGAGCACAGGTGACATCTGTGCAGACACAGACCTGGCGTCACGCCCCACAGGCTGAGACTGTGCAAACATCCAGCTAGCACTGATTGCTTTGGGTTGAAATGCAGACCCCACCAAGCCTGACCCAGTAATGAAAGCATGCAGGCCAGCCTGGGGTGGTAGGAAGAGCCGAGCCATGAGCTGCAGATTCTCAAGGGAAAGTGGGAGAAACAGGGCCCTGTTAGAAAGACAGTGCCGGGCTTCCCAGAGGCAGGTGGGGGCTCTCAGCTGGGCACTGGCTAAATAGAGGCATGGGAGTGAAACCCATCCACCTAAGCCCTGATTTTGCAATGAAAATGTACAAACAGGCTATTCTGATTTCAGAATAGATGCACTTTGTGTCTGGCGCTCTTTGCCCATTTATGTGGCACCAGTGTTGCCGTGGTAGGGCCTCTGAGACCTCAGGGTGCCTGGGGATGAGCTCTGTGAGGCCCCCGGGAGAGCCTTAGGCACTGGAGGCCCTCAGGAGGCAGTGCCCCTGGCTTCTCCCCTCCCCAGCCACGTTCCCCTGTGACCATGCCCTGTTTTGCCAGAACTCCCCCTCCCCACCCTTTCCCACCCGTCTCCCTCTTCCCAGCCTCCTTGCTCAGAAGGAAGGGTTTGGTCTGTGCTCTGCCTCCAGACACCCTTCCCATGATTTATCCTCCAAGACCAAGGCTGTTTGGAGGAAATGACCTTCCCCCCCACCCATTAAACCCCGGTGTGTCTTTTTCCATCTGTCTCCCACTGCTTTAATTCACCTTTGTACAATCATTGCCCAATACCACCTCTCCTGACGCAGCCTCTCCCGTCTACAGGCCTGCCAATCAAGGACACTTGTCTCCCTGTCACGCCAATCATCACGTTTCCCAGTGAACGCGCCGTCTTCCTCATCAGACCGGCTCTGCCGACTTCTCTGTTTCCAGGGTGGGCAGCCCCTCCTCCAGTCACTGGGGTCTATAACCACAGGTCATCTGGATTCCAGCCTCTCTCAAGTCAGCATTTTTGTCCTGCATTCATTCCTCCCGATGTCTTCACATCCGTATCTTCCTTTGGAGAAACAAAATCGCCTTGGGATTTCAGGCTCTCACATTAGTTCGTGTTCATCAAGTAGTAATATCAGTCAGTAAATATTGGGAGAAATGATGGTAGAAAGAATCTGCAGTGTGCACGCTGTCGTGACTGGCAAGGAACTGGAAGCAGGCACATGTCTAATTATCCCGTGTCCAGCTAAGTAGCTGGTACAGAGTGGCCCCTCCAAGTGCACTGACAGAATGCCAGTTAGAAGGAAGCAAGAAAAGATATCTACCTGGACTTTCTTCCAGTCTCAGCTTCTGCTGATCCAGCCTATGAAACTTCCATGAATATTTTATATTTTCAGGTTTCTGCCTTCTTCAACAATTTCAGTTTCCTATGAAAAACCTTCTTTGTGTGTCATTCAAAGACTTGTGCGTTTGGCTTCAAGGCAGAGGAGAGGGGAGTATGTGTGTGTGTGTGTGTACATATATGTATATATGCATGTATGTGTGTATTTGTGTGTGTGTGCGTGTGTGCGTGTGGTTAGAAAGAGGCTGAGACTAGACTGTGAGGAGATGCAGTGAGGGCAGAGAATAAGCCCAGCTCGCACATTTCATGCATTGCAGGTGGCCAAGTTTCTGGACCTTGGGAAGGATGTGGATTGACTAGGAAGCATTCCTCTGTTATTTTTCCAGGGCCAGTTCTCTCCTGTGCAGCCCTTCTATGTTGGGGTTTCTACTCAGTCTTGACCTTTGGGTAGGATCTGTTTCCAGGAACAGCCGAGGCTTGACAAGGTGGACCGTATGGACTGGGCCTCTGGCGACACTTCCTGTACTGTCACTGAGTTGAGAGACTAAGCAGAGGAGGGGGCGGTCAGGGTTGACTTGAGCAGGCCATAGTATGCTCTACCCAGCAGGCTCTCCTGAAATGGGCACTGAATCTGCAAGGAGAGAGGAAGAGGAAGCACCACAGATGATGAGGAGGAGGATTGGGACAACAGAACCTATCAAGCAAGTGACATCACAAGAATTGTTCTCCAAACCTATAAATATCGGACTCTGCCCATGGCCAGGTGTCCAAGCGGCATTCAGAGATCGAGTGTGTTCCCCTCACAGTGATGGGCTGCGCCAGCTTGTTTCAGCTACTGTACCTACAGAAAGAAGCGAGCCAGGGCGGGGTGCCTGGGAAATGATTTCGTGGGCTCTGATCCTGTTTCCATTTTAAATGGCCAAATGCAAGGGGGAAGGGGGAGTGATGTTTTTGCCTCAAGATGGGATCTTTTCATTAGCTCCTGCAGTCATTTCTCAGAGCTGGCATGATGTCCTCCGTCCTGTGATCAGTCCTTCAGGGTTTTCCTTTCACGTTTCAGGAAGCCGAGCTTTCCCCCCCTGTGAGCGCGTGAGGATCACCAAGTGGAGCGGTGTTGCCTTTTCCAGTAAGTGAGGTTAATTATTGGGAGGTAATTTGAGTTTTAAAACCATCTAGTAAATACTGCAGAGACCAGAACTTCCAGAAGATGGCAGCATTAAGACATCATCACCCACAGTCATTGATTTTTGTGTGTCCCCTTTTGAGGGGACACAGTCCCCTTACTGGAACCTGTATTATTACTCACTACCAGTAAAACTATTCACTAAATGTAGAATGAAACAACGGGATGAGGCTTTCATTCACTATTATTAAATAATAAAATAAGAGAAAGAGGGAAAACCATTTTTCTGGCAGCCTCCAATCCAAATGCTGAGTTTATAACCCAATTTCCAGAAAACAAATATTGCAAATACTGTTGATACACTGCATAGAGCAATAAGATCTATTGCTTGGAAATTTGTCTTGCTACAAGAACTGGAAAATTGAAATGTGAATTTCTCCTTCCTGATGGAGACTTTTGGTGAGAAGAAGTCTCAATATTCTCGGTGTTCAGAAAGGACACCCTCTTTTTTTCCTAGACAAGGGAAGATTGAACTGAGTTGTTTTAGTGACAGTTTAAGAGTTAATTTGGTTCCTGGAAAGACATCATTCATTTGGATTGCATATGCTCTCCCTGTTAATATAAATAGGGTGAAGTATAAACCTAATTACTCTTCAGAAGAAATGCAGTTTCTTAAAAAAGTGCTTATATAAGCATGTGTATATGTAAATGTATATATTTATCGGTCAGCATGTTTATCCACCTTAAGAATATTTAAGAGATCTACCATAAATCTCTGGTATACAGATATAGATTACAATTCACATAGTAGGGAAGTTCTTTAAGCTTAGTTTCCTTTTATATGAAGATTGTAGATGGCTGCTGCTGTAGAGGTCTGTCCTGGGGCCAATGGGTATAAAAGCAAACCATCTGTGTCTCGCCGTGTGCAGCTGGCAAACCCTGAAGCCCCTTGTGAAGCACAGAGCCGCTTACCTCAGCAGATGTCCTGAGTGATGGCAGTTGTATTTGGGATGAGTGCCAGCTCATCTGGATGTATCTGAAAAATTCTTTAGAGGGCTGTGGCGGAGAGGATGAGTTGTTCTCTGAGAATGGAATATGCTGACTGTTACCATCAATAATCCTCTGAATATTTTGTGATATTTTGTTACCATACATCTGGGAAAGATGGTGTTCACAGTTGCTTCGACCCAGGTGCAGAGGTCCCGAGTCTCACAAAACCTCATTTCTAAATGTCTAAGGGTGACAAAGGGTTTAGAAACTTTAACCAACATCACAGTCAATCTCTGCCTCAGTTTCCTTTGCCTGCAAAATAGAGGCTGTGGATGAAAGGCTTTTAAAGGCTTTCTCCGTTTTGACATTTCAGTATTTCTTTTTCTGGAGGTATTGGGAGAGGATTAAGGATTCACCTCCTTCCCTTACTTCTGCCCCACTCTGCCAGAAGTAAGAAATAATTTTCCCTTTGTTTTAGTACATGCAGACAAGCCAGCTAAAGAGACACACGTGGAGGAAGTGTAAGACATCCACGGCCTCCCCAAAAGCAAAATCTTATTTTTCACGTACAGCTTTTAGCACTAGCTTTGTAAGTCTCAGATCCTACAAAGGTAAATACTATGTTTTCTATAAGTACATTCAGAAAAGCAGTTCTCGCAATCTGTGTATATTGTTCCTGGCAGGAAGCAAATGTCAGCTCCTGTGTAACTGATCTGTGACAACTTAGTTTCGAGGCTTAGCCAAAGTAGTTACTAATAGATTTTAGATGACAGATGCGGAATTTTCTTCTCTCACCCTTCAGTGGGAAAATCAGGAGACCAGGACTGTGGTGGCAGTTAGGTTTTGGTGCATTTATGGTAATTTTAGGGAAAGCTTAAAACAATATTAAGGAAAAAATATTGTCATATATATATGTATATATAGATATATAGATAGATAGATACATGTACATATATGTATATATATATATGAATGATGTTTTAGTTATCTGTAATGAACACAAATTTATTGAATTGTTTTAGCAGGTAAAGAGAATTTTTTTCCATTATTGTCAAATTTCATTAAAACGGAAGATTATGTATAAAAGTACCAGAACAATGCATGAAACACGGTCACTCAACAAATGTTAATACCACTTTTTATAGAGTTTACTCGAAGGGTGATTATGTGTAATCATCTCAGGAATGTGTAGATTACTTACATGATAGCAGCTCACATTAGGAGACTAAAGATAAGCAGATTGGCTTAAACAAATGTTGGCTAGTTCCACACAGGATATTCTTAGACTCAAGTCTGATAGGCCTAAGAACTTTGAAGATGAACTATCCTTCATTGAGAAAATGTATGGGGCTCATATAGTCCGTTTTGTCTTGCCTGGCCTGATCTCCTTTCATTTTGGATCCAAAAGCTCGATGGCCAATGTCTCCAGGAGGTTTTGGCCATGAAGCTTTCCTTGTAAACTCTAGAAGTCATGGGAAACATTGGATAGGTCCAAAGTGTTGGATTTTCTAATGTCATAAAATGTCTAGAAAACATCGAATGTGTTTTATTACTGCAAGAGATGGACCTACCTCTCTCTGTGGTCAGGAAGACTCACTAATAGTTGTATTTTCACAAGACCTCTACTAAAAGAGCCTTATTTATTGATTGATAGCTCACACTTCTCATGACAATTACCAAACAGCAGAGTCTCACGCTTGTGATGTGGCTAAAGGGACAGTAAAGATGCTCTACTCATTCTCAAGTTGCCTCGAGATGTAAATGGTGGAGACAGGAATGCTGAATGCAAACACCCTGGACTTAGGTGCTCGTTGATCATGATCTAAGTTCACAAACGTTTGACAAAAGACAGTACTTTTTAAAGGGAAACGCGCCCTTTTCATTGTGAGATTGCTCTGACAGAGTGACAGAGTAACGCAAGTCACAGCCTACGCTATCTTCTATCACCATAGTTACTGACTTAGTAAGTCAGCTTAACTCTTTGGAGTATCAATATTGAATTACTTTATTTTTCCATTATCAGCTATTAGCTGTGCTCTGTTGAATGCTACCACTCCTTCCTCTCTGACAGAAGCCTTGCTTAATCATTCTGATTATAAAAACCTTTAGCATTTCCAGTTATCAAAATAGTCTCATTCTAAAAATAACCATGCCTTTTCATTGTCTTTTCACATTCATGTCAGCCACATATTAATTTTTTTTTGTCAAAACAGTATTGTGTATTTCTTTTTTTTAATTAATATGATTTATTTTGGTATCATTAATCTACAATTACATGTGCAATATTATGGTTATTAAACTACCCCTTCATCAGGTCCCCCCCACCAACCCCATTACAGTCACTGTCCATCAGCGTAGTGAGATGCTATAGAATCACTACTTGTCTTCTCTGAGTTGTACTGCCCTCCCCGTGCCCCCCCAACATTACATCTACTAATCGTAATGCCCCTTTTTCCCTCTTATCCCTCCCTTCCCGCCCATTTTCCCCAGTCCCTTTCCCTTTGGTAACTATTAGTCCGTTCTTGGGTTCTGTGAGTCTGCTGCTGTTTTGTTCCTTCAGTTTTTTTCTTTGTTCTTATACTCCACATATGAGTGAAATCATTTGATACTTGTCTTTTTCGGCTTGGCTTATTTCACTGAGCATAATACCCTCTAGCTCCATCCATGTTGTTGCAAATGGTAGGATTTGTTCTCTTCTTATGGCTCAATAATATTCCATTGTGTATATGTACCGCTTCTTCTTTATCCATTCATCTACTGATGGACACTTAGGTTGCTTCCATTTCTTGGCTATTGTAAATAGTGCTGCAATAAACATAGGGGTGCATCTGTCCTTTTCAAATTGGGCTGCTGCATTCTTAGGGTAAATTCCTAGGAGTGCAATTCCTGGGTCAAATGTTATTTCTATTTTGAGTTTTTTGAGGAACCTCCATACTGCTTTCCACAATGGTTGAACTAATTTGCAGTCCCACCAGCAGTGTAGGAGGGTTCCGTTTTCTGCACATCCTGGCCAACATTTGTTGTTGTTTGTGTTTTGGATGTTGGCCATCCTAACTGGTGTGAGGTGATATCTCATTATGGTTTTAATCTGCATTTCTCTGATGATTAGCGATGTGGAGCATCTTTTCATGTGCCTGTTGGCCATCTGAATTTCTTCTTTAGAGAAGTGTCTGTTCATGTCCTCTGCCCATTTCTTAATTGGATTATTTGCTTTTTGTTTGTTAAGGTGCGTGAGTTCTTTATATATTTTGGATGTCAACCCTTTATCAGATACGTCATTTATGAATATATTCTCTCATACTGTAGGATGTCTTTTTGTTCTACTGATGGTGTCCTTTGCTGTACAGAAGATTTTCAGCTTGATATAGTCCCACTTGTTCATTTTTGCTTTTGTTTCCCTTGCCCGGGGAGATATGTTCATGAAGAATTTGCTCATGTTTATGTCCAAGAGATTTTTGCCTATGTTTTTTTCTAAGAGTTTTATGGTTTCATGACTTACATTCAAGTCTTTGATCCACCGTGAGTTTACCTTTGTGTATGGGGCTAGATAGTAGTCCAGTTTCATTCTCTTACATGTAGCTGTCCCGTTTTCCCAACACCAGCTGCTGAAGAGGCTGTCATCTCCCCACTGCAAGGCTCCTTTATCAAATATTAATTGACTGTATATGCTTGGGTTAATGTTTGGATTTTCTATTCTGTTCCACTGGTCTGTGGGTCTGTTTTTGTGCCAATACCAAATTGTCTTGATTACTGTGGCTTTGTAGTAGAGCTTGAAGTCAGGGAGCGTAATTCCCCCTGTTTTATTCCTCCTTCTCAGGATTGCTTTGGCTATTCGGGGTCTTTTGTGGTTCCATATGAATTTTAGAATTATTTGTTCCAGTTCATTGAAGAAAGCTGTTGGTAGTTTGATAGGGATTGCATTGAATCTGTAGATTGCTTTAGGTAGTATAGCCATTTTGACAATATTTATTCTTCCTAGCCAAGAGCATGGGTTGCATTTCCATTTGTTAGTGTCCTCTTTAATTTCTCTTAGGAGTGTCTTGTAGTTTTCAGAGTACAGGTCTTTCACTTCCTTCGTTAGGTTTATTCCTAGGTATTTTATTCTTTTTGATGCAATTGTGAATGGAATTGTTTTTCTGATTTCTCTTTCTGTTAGTTCATCATTAGTGTATAGGAAAGCAACAGATTTCTGTGTGTTAATTTTATATCCTGCAACTTTGCTGAATTCAGATATTAGTTCTAGTAGTTTTGGAATGGAGTCTTCAGGGTTTTTTATGTACAGTATCATGTCATCTGCAAATTGTGACAATTTGACTCCTTCTTTACCAATCTGGATGCCTTGTATGTCTTTGTTTTGTCTGATTGCTGTGGCTAGAACCTCCAGTACTATGTTGAATAACAGTGGAGAGAGTGGGCATCCCTGTCTTGTTCCCGATCTTAGATGAAAAGCTTTCAGCGTCTCGCTGTTAAGTATGATGTTAGCTGTGGGTTTGTCATATATAGCTTTTATGATGTTGAGTTACTTGCTGTCTATACACATTTTGTTGAGAGTTTTAATCATGAATGGATGCTGAATTTTGTCAAATGCTTTTTCAGCATCTATGGAGATGATCATGTGGTTTTTGTTCTTCTTTTTGTTGATGTGGTGGATGATGTTGATGGATTTTCGAATGTTGTACCATCCTTGCATCCCTGGGATGAATCCCACTTGATCATGGTGTATGATCCTCTTGATGTATTTTTGAATTCGGTTTGCTAATATTTTGTTGAGTATTTTTGCATCTACGTTCATCAGGGATATTGGTCTGTAATTTTCTTTTTTGGTGAGGTCTTTGCCCGGTTTTGGTATTAGAGTGATGCTGGCTTCATAGAATGAGTTTGGAAGTATTCCCTCCTCTTCTATTTTTTGGAAAACTTTAAGGAGAATCAGTGTTATTTCTTCTCTATATGTCTGGTAGAATTCAGAGGTGAATCCATCAGGCCCAGGGGTTTTGTTCTTGGGTAGTTTTTTGATTACCACTTCGATTTCGTCACTGGTGATTGGTCTGTTTAGTTTTTCTGTTTCTTGCTTGGTCAGTCTTGGAAGGTTGTATTTTTCTAAGAAGTTTTCCGTTTCTTCTATGTTTTACAGCTTGTTAGCTTATAGATTCTCATAATATGCTCTTATAATTCTTTGTATTTCTGTGGGGTCCGTCGTGATTTTTCGTTTCTCATTTCTGATTGTGTTTATGTGTGTAGATTCTCTTTTTCTCTTAATGAGTCTGGCTGGGGGTTTATCTATTTTGTTTATTTTTTCAAGGAACCAGCTCTTGGTTTCATTGATTTTTTCTATTGTTTTATTCTTCTCAATTTTATTTATTTCTTCTCTAATCTTTATTATGTCCCTCCTTCTGGTGACTTTGGGCCTCATTTGTTCTTCTTTTTCCAATTTCAGTAATTGTGTCTTTAGACTATTCATTTGGGAATGTTCTTCTTTCTTTAAATAGGCCTGGATTGCAATATACTTTCCTCTTAGAACTGCCTTTGCTGCGTCCCACTGAAGTTGTGGCTTTGTGTTGTTGTTGTCATTAGTCTCCATATATTCTTTGATTTCTGTTTTGATTTGGTCGTTAACCCATTGATTAATTAGGAGAGTGTTGTTAAGTCTCCATGTATTTGTGAGCCTTTTTGATTTCTTTCTAAAATTTATTTCTAGTTTTATACCTTGGTGATCTGAGAAGTTGATTGGTAGGATTTCAATATTTTTGAAATTACTGAGGTTCTTTTTGTGGCCTAGTATGTGGTCTATTCTGGAAAATGTTCCATGTGCACTTGAGAAGAATGTGTATCCTGTTGCTTTTGGGTGTAGAGTTCTGTAGATGTCTGTTAGGTCCATCTGTTCTAGTGTGTTGTTCAGTGCCTCTGTGTCTTTACTTATTTTCTGTCTGGTTGATCTGTCCTCTGGAGTGAGTGGTGTGTTGAAGTCTCCTAAAGATGAATGCATTGCTGTCTATTTCCTCCTTTAATTCTGTTAGTATTTGTCTCACATATGCTGGCGCTCCTGTGTTGGGTGCATATATATTTATAATGGTTATATCTTCTTGTTGGACTGACCCCTTTATCATTATGTAATGTCCTTCTTTATCTTTTGCTACTTTCTTCGTTTTGAAGTCTATTTTGTCTGATACAAGTACTGCAACACCTGCTTTTTTCTCTTTGTTGTTTGCATGAAATATCTTTTTCCATCCCTTCACTTTTAGTCTGTGTATATCTTTGGATTTGAGGTGAGTTTCTTGTAGGCAGCATATAGATGGGTCTTGCTTTTTTATCCATTCTGTTACTCTGTGTCTTTTGATTGGTGCATTCAGTCCATTTACATTTAGGGTGATTATTGATAGGTATGTACTTATTGCCATTGCTGGCTTTAGATTCATGGTTACCAAAGGTTCAAGGGTTGCTTCTTTACTATCTAACAATCTAACTTAACTTTCTTGTTAAGTAATTGTAAACACCGTCTGATGTTTCTTTATTTCTCTCACTTCTTATTCTTCCTCCTCCATTCTTTATATAATAGGTGTTTTATTCTTTGCCTTTAGTTAGTATTTGGATGGTCTGCTTTCTTTGCTATTTTCTCTGGTGACATCTTTTTAGCCTTAGGAGTGCTTCCATCTGGAGCAGTCCTTTTAAGATATCCTGTAGTGGTGGTTTATGAGAGGCAAACTCTCTCAACTTTCGTTTGTCTGGAAATTGTTTAATCCCTCCATCATACTTAAATGATCATCGTGCTGGATACAATATTCTTGGTTCGGGGCCCTTCTGTTTCATAACGTTAAATATATCATGCCATTCTCTTCTGGCCTGTAAGGTTTCTGTTGAGAAGTCTGATGATAGTCTGATGGGTTTTCCTTTGTAGGTGATCTTTTTTCTCTCTCTAGCTGCCTTTAATACTCTGTCTTTATCTTTGATCTTTGCCATCTTAATTATTATGTGTCTTGGTGTTGTCTTCCTTGGGTCCCTTGTGTTGGGAGATCTGTGGGCTTCGGTGGACTGCGAGACAATTTCCTTCCCCAGTGAGGGAAAGTTTTCAGCAATTATTTCTTCGAAGACACTTTCTATCCCTTTTTCTCTCTCTTCTTCCTCTGGTACTCCTATAATGCGAATATTGTTCCATTTGGGTTGGTCACACAGTTCCCTTAATATTCTTTCATTCCTAGAAATCCTTTTATCTCTCTCTGCCTCAGCTTGTCTGTATTCCTGTTCTCTGGTTTCTATTCCATTAACAGTCCCTTGCATCTCATCCAGTCTGTTGTTAAGCTCGGTGATCGCTTTTCTCATTTCTGCAATGTCTTTCCTGATTTCCCTCACTTCCTCCCTCAGCTCTTGTGTATTTCTCTGTAGATGCATCAGCATGGTTATAACTTTTATTCTGAATTCTTTTTCAGGAAGATTGTGCATTTCCATCCCTTCAGGTTCCCTCTTGGGTGTTGTTTTGGTCTGGGTAAGTTTTGGTTGTACCATATTCCTCTGTGCTTTCATGGAGATAGAAGTGGTCGCTCGTAGGTGTCATGTATATCAGCTGGGCTCTTCAAGGCTTTAAAAAAAAAAGAAAAGAAAAAAGAACGAAGAGAAAGAGAAGAGAAAGAAAAGAAAAGAAAAGAAAGAGAAAAAAAACACCAAAAAAACACCAAAACCAAAAAACAAAAAACAAACCAACAAAAAGACGTCCGCCAGGAGTAGATTCTGTGAGGATGCTGTAGGTGGCGCTTTTACTCCACTATTCCTCAGCTGCGGCCACACCGCTCTGCAGGGCCTTTTGTAGCTCTGGCCAGGGCGGGAACGAATGGGAGGCTGCTGATCTCTGCGGGAAATTTCAGTAGGGCTACTTTTTCCCAGTTGCCAGCCAAGGGGTCCGAAATTCCCCAGGACTCCCAGGCTGCTGGGCCGAGTGTGCTGGAATGATCCTGTTCTTCCGTTGGGCCCCTATCTCTTTAAGACCACTAAAAAAAAGCGCGTGCTTTTCTTTTACCCGGATTGTGGCTCCATATCTTACCTGCCTCGCAGGGTGCCAAGTCCTCTCAGGTGTAGCTGCAGCCTGTGTGCTGTCCTGTATCTTCTGGTCTCTCTTTTAGGAATAGTTGTATTTGTTGTATTTTCATAAATATATATGGTTTTGGGAGGAGTTTTCCCCCGCCCTGCTCACGCTGCCATCTTCCCTGAACTCCCAGCTCTGCTTTCTTTATAAGTTTTTTATACTTTGCTTTACTTCCAGCACCTGTCCAACCCAATCACTCACCAAATGTATATTAAAAACTATATACCAGTCCTTGTTTCAGTTCCCAGGGATACAAAGTTGAAAACACTCCTCGAATCCTTCATAACCTAATGTGGTGGTTCGCATCTGGGGAAATTTTGCACACTCCCTCCTACCCTGGGGCATTTGGCAATGTCTGGAGATGTTTCTGCTTGTTCCAAGTTGGGTAGCACTCCCGTGCTATCCCCATCTAGTGCATACAAGCCACGGGCGCTGCTAAACATCTTATGGTGTGTAGGACTGCACCCACCAACAGAGAATTATCCAGCCCAATGTCACTAGCGCCAAGACTCAAAAGCACTGCCCTAAGGTGTGCGACTATGAACACACAGACACCATCAGGGCAGTGATCTAACTTGGAAAGTTTGCCCATTTAAAAAAATATATTGGCATGATCCATAGACCTGATGGAATTTCTACTGCACATCCAAACTATCCCATTAAGACAAGGGTATCAACTAGCTATGTCCTTATTCCAGGTTCATTATTCATGCATCAGAGTGGGAGGTAATTTCTAAACCTGCTTGGCTGTTTTCACTAGGAACAAATTAGTCCTCACATAGAATTTCACTTGTCTCCTACACCAGTGGGGTGGGAGGCTGGGGGTAGAGGGGACATTTGTATTTGTTGAGAGAAGCCAACGAAGGAAAATTCAAAATGGAGCTCATGAAAATGAATCAGTAGAGGGCAAAGACATTGAAATGAACTTGTTTCCTGATTCTTTTTGTGTGGAATGCATCAGGGAATCTGAGTGCAGCAGAACGCTCTGAGGCTGTCCCAGAGATGTGGCACCCATGGCTCTGGAAAGATGGTTCTTGGATCAGAGTTGTCCTTCCTTAGTCAAGTACTCACAACTCTCCGGTCTGTTTCCTTACCTTTAAAATATGCAGGGAAATAGTACTTGGATGAGAAAATTAGTGTAACATGCTTACATTATTAGTGCCTGGAAAAGTAAATGCTTAAGGAATAGTAGATTGTTCTCTGCTGAAGGAATGTGCTGTGTTCTTCATTTTAGTAAAGTGGGTGCAGGAAAGTGGATGGCTGGGCCTGTGCTGTCCCATATGTCACCCTGGCCACCTGTGGATATTGACACTTGAAATGTGGCCTGTCTGAATGGAGATGCTGAAAGTGTAAAATCACCATCAGATTTTGAAGTCTTAATTTGATTTTTTTAAAAGAAGGTAAAATATCTCACTAATAATTTATACATTGATCACAGATTAAAATAATGATGTAAAATAGTTTCGGATGTATTAAAGAACAAATTATTAAAATTAATTCCACCCCTTTCTTTTGATTTTTTATCATGGCTATTAGAAAGTTTTCCCTGGAACACAAGGCTCTCATCACAGTGCTCTGCCACAGTGCTGGTTTTTGCAGCGCCTCCTTAGACCCAGGCAAGGCCAGGGGCTCTGTGCGTCACACTCACACACGAGTGAGTGCGTTACAGCACATGTGGGCACTTCTGAGCTGGGATCCAGGCTCTGCGGTGGTGCAGCAGGACCCTAAGCAACGTATGTGCTCTTGGGCCGGCATCGTTCAGGCCCCAGGCAACGCATGTTTTACAGCCTTAAACCTGTGAAAATTTGGGGGTGCCCCTGCTAATTCTGGAGCCTGCCATCGTTCCTCCTAAGTACCCGGGGTAACTGAGGGTGAGAGGGGTGTGAATGAAGTACACTGATAAAGGAATAACTTATCCAAGGCTTCCTCCAAGCATCCGTGCACCCAGTTTGGGGTAAGGAAGCATCATCTCTCAATGGCACCGCACGTGCATCGCCTCCTCCCTCTGTCCTGCTTCTGAACGTACTCCTGAGCTGCACAGGTGCACCCGGGGCTGGAGGAGCTGTGGCAGCCACTCGGTGTCCCCCAGGCTGCTCTTCCCAGCCAGTGCCCCCTTCCCCCTGCCCTGGGGGCTGGGGCTGGGGCTTGGGCCTGTGACCCTCTCTGATATCTGGGAGATTCCATCCAGAGCCCCCTTGGGTGTGGCCTTGGCTAGACTTGATCCAATCCAAGAACACTTTGCAGTATTAAAATATATATGTACATATGCATATGTGTTTGTGTGTGCATGTGTGTGAGATCTATACATAATGTGTGAAGCTTTTCCCAGCTCCACTTTAGCATCTAGATGAACACAAGCACTACACTTATGATGGCTTTATTTTTACAAATGTATTTGTTTATATTTCCATCCAATGTTAAATATTTAATATTTCATGACATTTTGGAAAGATGTGATTTTAAGCTTTACTTAATTTTGGATGTAAAATTTTGATATTAATTAACCATAATTTACACTTTGCCTTTACATTTTAATAGGAAATTTTAATATATTTTAATGAAACTAACTTTTTGGGAAAAGAATATTACAGTCACTTAATTTTTTCATGTCCTCTACATTTTAATAATATATTTCAAGTTTTCACACTTGAAGACAGTTATATTTTATTTTGAATCCCTTAGATTATTATTGTCAAAGGACACAAATTATATAAATACCTTGATCATAAAAACCTAAACAATGATCCATGGAAGTACGTCATGTAAAAATTATAGCTCTACAAATATTTTCCTGTTTTTGTCATGAAGCAGGTTTTAGCTCATGAAATGTCCACCTTGGTGAAACCCCTCAGACTTTTCTTCCATTACAGCCCACGCCCTCCAAGCCAGAGTGTGGGAATTGGGTTACGTAGTCAGTGATGGACAGAGCTATGGGAATAGCAGGGGTGAAGAAAGAGCCCGTAAGGCAAGAGTAATAATAGCTTAGCTCAGATGCACTCAGGGTCACAGGACTGCAGGTCCCCCTCAGGAGCTAGATATAATGTCTTGACACATGTCGTCGAATTGTTTACAGCAGCCAAGATCCCACCAGGTGGACTCCATCCTCACTGCCAGCATGTAGACCCCAGATTAGTTGGATCTGGAAGATTGATGGTTAAGATTCCTACAATACATCCGGATTATCTAATGCTCATCCAGTCAAGAGGATATCCATGAGCTGAATATGTGTCCTGAGACCCTCACTCATAATATTCCCTGTAAAAGCCCTTGCTTGTAAGCTCACGGGAAGTTGGGGACCTTGAACATTCTCATGGAGAATTCGCCATTCGCCTTGTAATAAATGCCTGCTGTGTTTCGCTACACACTGTGTCATCGTTTGGCCAGCTGCCCAGTGACCAGGGGACCCAGGTTTGAACGGTTCAATAATGAAGCTCCATTTTACAAGGTAATGAACAGAGCATTTCGTGTAACTGCTTAAGTTGATTTATAACTCTTAATATTTATAATATATTAAATACTTAGACATATGGCAGGCGGGCCTCTGTTCCCTTGACTGCAGATCCATAAATATCAACTGAGCTAGTACCCTTTGGGCAGGCCAGGTTGTCTTTGGTGGCCTACTGATTTGTGAAGTGTGTTACATAAACTGTTTTATAAAATGCATTAGAAGGAATAGCTCCTTTTAAATGCCGTGACATATCTGTGGATGCTTGGTGCTTTTCTCCCTAACTTCCTACCTTCATCTGCCTCCGAACATTGCAGTCAGCCTCCTGGTCCATGCTCTCATGTGTATCCTGGTGCCGTTTAGGAATATTGAGGCATATTTCGAACTGTGTGCACTGTCCAGCCTTGATGCCTATGTCATCTTCTGCATAAATTCCGCTAGAAGCTGCTTAATGGTTTCCCCTGCCTACTGACTTCCCTGAAGCAAAACGGTGTCCCTTTCTTAAATACCTTTAAAGGGCAGGCCTGGGGTAAAAAGCCCACGTGACCTGTACGAATGTTATTCCGTGCCTCTATTTTTGCTTTCTCTGAATGCATCAGCCTAGGCCTGGCCTGCAGGCACGTTCTGGGAACTCACAGCTCGAGCTTCCAAACTGCCCCCGATCTAGGCCCCAGATGCCTAGCAACTTGGCCCGTGAAAGCTCATCACTCGACAGATGTGATCCCCTTCCAATACGCACCGTTCCTCGCCCTTTATAAGAGAATGCAGTCCCAGAATCTGTGTAGCCAGTACATCACGGAAATACCCGTGTCATGGCAAATCGTGGCTTAAGCAGAAACACTGAGAAGCCCTTAGCAAAGCACGTCCTGGGGCGATTTCCCAGGGCCCGTCTCTTCTGGGTTGACGCTGGTGGCACTCGTCACCATCTTCTTCACACTGGAAATAAAAGCTAAGTAACGGAACAGATAGCATGTTACTTTTTTATCCACAATGCTCATCAATACGTCTCCTCACAAATCATTACAATAAACATCATTGATTTAGTATAATGTCTATTAACCCAGGTGGTAGATCCCGAATGTTTCAGAATTTTCTGATTTATTACTGGGTACTTTGTGTCAACATACATATTCCTGCAGGCCTGAGAATGGTGGGCAGTTATGTAGATTTACTCAGTTTTATGTATAAGTCTTAGTGGAAATTTGATTTGGGAGTGGAATAGTCGCTATTTACTGAGAAGCAGCCCCTAAAGGCTAAGGTGAAACGTCAACTGGCTAGTGTCTACTTGAGACCAGTGATGTAATCAGATTTGACATTTATTTTCTGATTGAATTCCAGGCCTATCTTTCAGAGGGCAGGCTGTCACCTCCGTGGACTTCGGTCTCGTCACTTCCTGTGACCCAGCAGTCGCACTGCCCAGAAAGGCCCTGGAGCTGTTGCCCTCGGTTGTCAGTACTGCCCGTCAGGGGTAATGCTGCAGGCAGGGGGTCCCCAGGGAGCTCGTGGTAATGAGGACTTTCACCTGCACTTCATTACCAGGTCTTCCCCAGTGGTAGGGGCCAACACGGATTGCCCAGGGGAAGCTGAAAACTGAGGTGTGGCACCTGCAGCCGCAGGCCTTGGGTGGAGTGGTGAAGTTATCCTTTCAGGGGCACCTTGTCTGCTCTTGTCCTTACCCCTTAGGCCTTGGCCGTTTCCAAATGCCTCCCCTCCCCCAGTGGACCATTTTAAGGAAACCATGTAGTAAAGGAGGCAAGTCTTTTTTCTGTCAACATTTTAACTTATTAGAAGCTTGCTGTTTTAAGATGCTTTGGTATATCTCCCCTTTGAGTGATTAATGTATTGTCATGCCATTGCCTGCAACCTGTGCATCTCACTTCACACTTTCTTCTTCCTCCAGGTCCCTGGGGCAGCTTCGGCTGCAGCCTAATTCTAGTGAGTATGATCCCAATCCTACTCTGTGGAAACGTCGGGAGGCAGAGGTCTAGTTACATTTTGTTCATGTGACAGTTCAATGCAAATGTTCCTAGTCGTGAGCAGCTTTGTCCCTGCGGTGACTCTGGGGCCCAGGATTCTTTCTTCTCTGGCTCCTCTTTCTCTTACGGGGTTGGAGGGCTTTGCCTCCATGGGATGGGGAAAGAGACAGCCTTGCATTGAATGGCACACATCCCTTGCACTAAGGTTCCCTAGGTGAGAACTAATGCCAAGGCCCTTTCAATATGCAACAAGGAGCTGGGAAATACAGCCTCTGGAAGGGCAGCTTCTCTGCAGGGACAACGCTGTTCTGTGGAAGGGAAGGAAATTTGGTGACTAGTCATCTGCCTTTGGTTAAATTCCCTTGGCCTATAATACCTATTCTCTTCTTCACTATATATGAAAATCCTACTTGTCTTTAGAGGCTCAGCTTGAACACCATCTCATTCACAAAGTCCTCCAAGGTCTCACTGTTGGAATTAATTGTCCTTCTCCTGTGTACTGGCTCATGCCTCTATTATGGCACAAGAATGTACTCGTTCCCCTGGCGAGCTCTGCAGCTATGGACGGTGCTCCTCAAGCCCTTGGAGGGGAAGTCATTTCTTTCTGAACCTCCCACCTCCCCTAGAATAGTACTGCACACCAAACCAATGTTCCCTCAGTTATTCTGAGAAATGCTATGACAACTGAAGCACTTGAGCATTAAGTATATAAAATTCCTCAGGAAGTGTGATATCGACCAATTAATAAGCATTTGTTAATTATCTGCTATGCCAAACACAGTTTCTGTATTTAGGATGCCTATAATCTAACAGAAATGTAAGATATAAACCCACTAGAAAAAAGAGGAAAATATTTATTTTTAAACTCTTGAGGTACTGGTGACTAGACCAATGGTAAACTGGTATTTAACAACCTGGAAACTAGTGACATCCGGGGGTTGAAGCCCTGTTATATACACAATGTGTGCAGCAAACATTATCTGTCAGTGAATAAATAACTCAAATCCTTTTCCATATTTTTTCAAATATAGACATTCTGATTTTCTGACTTTTAAAAATCATTTAAGTGGGGGCTTCCTTGTCCCCTCCTGGCCTGAGCCAGGAGCTCTGTTCTCTCGCTTTCTCTCTAAATAAAAGCCTCTCACTTGCTCTCCTAAAAAATAATAATAATAATTGAAGTATCACTGCACCATTAATACATACATATAACCACAGTGAAGTTCTCTGTAATGTATCTATAGCATGAAACAAGAGTTGAAATCAGTAGACACATTGACATCAGTATGAGGATATATGTACACACTATATGTATGTTTGTAAATTTATGCACACATTCTATAGCTTATTGCAAAGTAATATGGTATGATTATACTTCTCTCTCTATAGTGCAATTCATGGCCTCTGTTCATCTCAAAAGAAAATGCTCAAATGGGCTGTCCTTTTACCAGATGTAAATTAATTAATATAAACATTTATTTTATATTAGTGGTACTTTATATTAATATATATTAAATTAATAATGCATTTCATATTATAAATTTATATTATTATAAATTATATAAGTATTGTCATTTATATTATAAATTAATTCACTTCATATTAATGCATTAAGTGTTTATATTAATTAATGTTACTAATAAAAGATCTAAAAATACTGACAAATTACACTGAGATGAGGAGGAGGGATGGTGAAAAGAGGTAAAGAAAACATATTCTCATCTCTCAGAGCAGGAAGTCAATAGTTAAATTGTAAGGTTGAGAAACCAAGAAATAACTGTAAAATTACTATTAGAGAAAAGCAACTACTAGAAACACTAAAACCAAATGGTTAAATATCTGATAAGAAGTTAATACCAGGATATATGAAGAACTCCTACAAATCTATATAAAAAATAAATAATGTGACTTTTAAAAATGAGTAGTTCATTTTGAAAATGACCTGAATAGACATTTCACCAGAGAAGATGTACAGAGGGCCAACATGTATGTGAAAAGATGCCCTGCCTCACTCATCATCAGGGAAATGCAGACCAAAACCACAGTGAGATGCCACCTCACATCTGTTAGAAAGGCTATTATGAAAAAAAAACACAACAGATAAGAAGGGTCGGTGAGGATGTGGAGAAAAGGGAAGCCTGTGTGTTGCTGGTGGGCTGTGCTGGCGCAGCCACTGAGGAAGACAGCACGCAGGTCCTCAAAAGATTAAAAATAGTTACTCTTTGACCACCAGTCCATCCCTTGGGTATCTCTCCAAAAGAACTGAGGGTAGGATCCCAAAGAGAGAGCTGCATGCATGCACTCCCCGCTGCATTATTCATGGTCGCCAAGAGCAGGGAGCGAACTCAATGTCCATCGACAGATGCATGAATAAAGAAAATATGGTGTTTACGTACGATGGACTATTACTCAGTCCTACAAAAAGGAGGAAACCCTGCTGTTTGAAACCACATCAATGGACCTGAAGGACATTGATGCTGAGGGAAAGAAGGCAGACAGGGAGGAACAGATACTGCGTGATCCCACTTCTAGGAGGAATTTAAAATAGTCGGACTAATAAAACCAGAGAGTAGAGTAGTGATTACCAGGGGCGGGAGGGAGGGGGAGATGAGGAGCTGTCTGTCAAAGGATGCAAAGTTTCAGTTAGGTAGGATAAGTAATTTGGAGACCTACTGTGCACACAGCCTGTAGTCAACAGTGCTGTACTGTATACTTGAGGTTTTGGTAGGAGGTGACACCTTAGGTTAAGTGATCTTACCACAAAGGAAAAAAAATTAAATTAAAATAAATGAAGTCAGAAGGAAACTTTTGGAGATCACAGATAAGCTATGGCCTTGATTGTGGTGACAGTTTCAGAGATGTATACTTATCCCCAAACTCATTACATTGTGTACATTCAATATATACAGGTTTTTATATGTCCAGCACACCTCAATAATGTGGTTTTAAAAAACCAAATGGTTAAAAGCGATTACTTTTGTGATCAGAGCCAGGCATAGCCCACTATTGAATTAGAGTTTTTAAATTATGGGTATTTATCTTTGATTACTTATCTTTTTTTTTAATAGTTTATTTTGGTATCATCAATCTACAATTACATGTGCAATATTATGGTGATTACACTATCCCCTTCATCAGGTCCCCCCCCACCAACCCTACTGCAGTCACTGTCCATCAGCGTAGTGAGATGCTATAGAATCACTACTTGTCTTCTCTGAGCTGTACTGCCCTCCCCGTGCCCCCCCAACATTACATCTGCTAATCTGATTAGTTATCTTAAAAAAAACTTTTAATTAATTATCTTATGATTTAAAAAAGTCACTGAATTTATAATAGCTATTCTATAATGATGTCATTATATATTTTCTTCAATTATGAATATTAAAAATTAATATTATTATGTAAAAATCTGAAACTTTGGATAAAAAAGTTATTTTCATACTTGAAATATATTGAGAGATGCAACAATCATAACTCAGAAAAGGTAGAAAAAGGTCAGTAAAATTAATGAGTTTCTAGGATAATTTTCAGAGCCTAAATTTAAAATAACTAGGAGAAAATTAGTCAAATGAAAAAGTTTTTCTCCTACTTTACAAATATATATATATATATATATATATAAAATATATGTTTTATATATTTTATGGTCTACCTTAGATTTATAATACATTCTACTTTATATATTATGTTATATAAATGTAAAACTATAGTAAACATACACTATATAAAATATATAATAAAAATATAATAATAATATAATATTATATATTTATATTCTCTTGTGACCAGACTGGAAATTCACATGTTAAGCATGAGTTTTATATTCAGAAGTGCACATTCTTGATATTGGGATGCAGTATAGCTACATATCTAAGTAAGTGTCAATCTGAAGTAATTCTGTTTAAGAGAATCCTTTAAAAAAGGTCCACTCATACAAAGAAGATCAGGTGTGAGGGTCTGTTCATATTATAAAGAATACATTAACAGCCTTCTTTTAATAGTGGTGTTCATTAATGTGAAATTCATTTAAAGGCTTAAAAATCAAGTTGATGCACAGCTTTTTAGGAACACATACATCATTTCAAGAATGTAGTCCTGTAAAAAGCAAGTGCTAAGAAGGGTGTGATCACTCAAAAACGTGTGAAGAATTTTCTGTCTCATTAGCAAATGCAAAATGATCTTTTCTTTCAAAGAAAGGCCTCATAGTAAAACCATCTCAGTGTGTGAATAGATGCCAAGCAGGTTCACAAAAATGTGAATATAGACTCATTTTTATTCCCTAGAGATACAGCACATGGACAATTTGGGTGAAGTAGAATAGGGATGGAATTACCAACATTCTGGGCTTGGGACCTATTATTTAATTCATCATTTCATTTCCAGTTTTCCAGAAAGTTTGAGGATTGTAATCCCATGCTGAGTGACACAAAGGCATTTGAAATGAGGCTATACCATGCATTAGAAGGTCGTTTCTCCTGGGCAACTATTCTGTCCATTGTTATGGTTTTAGAAAACCTTCATTGGGGTTGGCAAAATGGACTTCTGTGGAAAAATTTTGTCTGGTAGGAAAAGGGGGTGTTTTGTTTGAATTAATCAAGGGGATATATTCCTTCCTTGATTCTTCTGAGTCTAGATTGGCATTTTATATGGTTTGATCAGAGCTCAGAGTCACCATGGTTTCCAAAATAAAGGGGAAAATAAACTCCCATGTCAAATTCCTTCCCTTTGCCTCTTCCCTATTATGAAGCCACCTTTTCATTTCATGATTTTCAGTAATTATGGATTTGAATACTCTCAGCTTGAGAGCCAATAGCAGTAGAAAACATCTAGTCTTACATGTTTTTGTGGATAAAATGTAAGTTAGTCTTATGTACAAAAGAAGCAGAATGAAGTAGATTCTTATGTAAAAAAGAAAAAGAATAAGTGAAAAGCATCAAGCATGGGCTGTCAGGCTAAACTAACAGCATGTTATTATTGGCAATGGTGTTGAATTGTATGGTGGGATTGTTAATGTTGCAATGGCATATATTAACTTGTCCAGACTGAGAAGTACAAAATCATACTTTTGTACTTGTCTGAATAGAGAAGAATAAAAATACATACTTTGGAGGCTTGAAACATCAGCGTGTGTGGGAACCTAAAGACAATGAGTAAGAGAATCATAGGTAAGTGTCCTGTGAGTCTAGCGAGGAGCTGAAGAATGAACATATCTAATGCCACCCCATTAACCAGGCTGGGAAGCAAAGGCTACAAGGACTGGATGACAGAAAATGGTCCTTGTACAATGTGGGGGAGAGTGGATGTGAAGAAACCACTGAGGGTTAAAGAGGATTTCTTAGGTAGCAGCCTCATCTCCATCATTCTGGGAGTTTTGCTTGTCAGATTAATATATCTTTATATTTTGAAAATTTTGAATAGGGAACAGGTTCAACACCTTCCCAAATGTAAGAAGGCAAACAATGATCAGCCTACTTCCCACCTCTGTCCCTTACCCACCCAGCTGCCATCACCCCTTGCCTTTGTCCTTCAGATAACCTGTGACTAGTTTCTTGCCTATTCTTTCAGAATATTCTTGGTTACATACAAGCAACTGCATATATATAATCTTACTTTCCTCTTCCATTTTGTTTACACAAATGCTAAGGCGCTGCACACCCTCTGCAGAATCTTGCTTTTTCAGTAACATTGTGCCATCTCAGTACACAGAGCCATCCTCAGGGCTTGTCTAGGCTGCAGAGTATTACACTGCATATTCGTACACATTTGGATTGTTTTTTGGCTTTTGCTATTAAAAACAATGCTGAGATGGAAAGTTTATATAGACATAATTTTGCACTTGTGCAAATATATCTACAGAGTAAACGTCCAGGAATAGAATAGCAAGGTCAAAACGTAAATGCATTTGGAATTCTAATGGATGTCAGCAGCCCTCCGGTAAAGTGAGGACCGGTTTACACTCCTAAGTGCCATGTGTGGTAGAACCTATTTGCCCACAGCCTCACGAGGAAGGCTTCACTGTATTTTTGAGTTTTCCTACTTAATAAGTGGATGTCCTTCGTTTGCCCTCCAGATGCATTCTCTACCATACTCCACCTGACTCCATCCAAATTGTCTAAATTCACATTTCTTCTGTTATGAGAAAAGTTGAAACTCTTTCCTCATGTTTAAAACACATGAGTTCTGGATTTTAAAGGTATCGTTAAAAAGGCTTTTACCACTCCACAGTTACAACAAATTCTCATGTTTACTTGTAGTACTTTTCCCCACGGATGTGAGATGTTATTTTCATTGTAATTTCTTACAAGTATTTGCATAGATGTGGGGGCTTTTTGTTCAGTTACATAGGTCTTTCCTATTCATGTACCAATACTAATAGTTTTTTTTTTAATTAATAATAATTTTGTTTTTAATACTTGCTTTTTTTTTTTAGTTTTCCTAACTATTCTCGTTTGTTTTTCAACACAAATGTTAAAACTGGTTTCTTTAATTAAAAAAATGAAACAACAATAGCAACAGAACAATAAAAATACTTGTTGGCATTTAATTTATAAAGTTTCTAAGGAAGAATTGATGTTTTTAAGATGAGACTTCCTGTCCAAGTACACAAATGTCTTTCCATTTGTTTAAGTCTTGTTTGTTGATGATGAAGTGTTCTTTAAATAGCTCCTGCAATTTCTGGTTAACTTCAATGTATTCTTTTCTTTTTTGTTGCTGTTGTGAGTGGGCTCTGTGTCAGTGAGAGTTTCAGTAAGGAAACAAATGAAGCCATTTAAGTTGGGTAATTTGAGATAGAGAAGAGAAAGGTGGTATTTACAAAAACTTGAACAAGGTGTAGGAGAAGCAGGAAGACAGAGTAATACCTTTGGGCCAGGAACAGCAGTCCTTGTTTCTTCCTTCCCACACCTGGGCCTGAATGGCTACTGGCAGGAGGAGTGGCTGTAATCCACACGCAGGGCTCCTGTGCAGATCAGAGGTATAAACCTGGTCCAGGGACACCACCAGCCTGCTGTGAATCCAGGAGAGACAACAGGGGTAGAGAGGAGATAAATATGCTACCTCCCTTTCTCCCCTCCCTTTAGATCTCCTGCTGGGGCATTCCATGGGCCAAACCCAGCCCGAGGCAAGAGGCCAAGAGAGCCCATGGATATCGTCGATATAGTCAAGCCTTCCTGGGCAGAGAGCAGGGTAGAGTCAGGTGGAGAATGCATCTGGAGCGCAGGGAGAGGACATCCAACACACTGTCCTTTCTTCCACTGATCTTTTCCTGACTCTTATTTTCATATTTGAAAGATAATGATTTTTACATATGGATTTTTTTTTGCATCTTTTGAGGTTAATTTTCATTCAATGAATTAAAGAGTACAGTTCTATGCATTTGCGAAACATGTGCCATCATGCAAGACCCACAGAAACCCACACTCCCTTGTGCTCCCTTTGCATCCAGCCTCTCCTGGCCAAAGACAACCACGGATCTTTTTGTCACTGTGTTTTTATCTTTTCTAGAATTTCATATAATGGGAATAATAGGTTGTGTGTGTCTTGTGTCTGGTTTCTTTCACTTTGCATATTTTTTAGTTCATCCATGTTTTGGCATGGAGCAGTAGGTCGTTCCATTTTATTGCTGAGCAGTATTCCACTGTCTGGTTATATGACAACTTCTTTACCTAGTCACTGGTTTATGAATATTTTGGTTGTTTCTAGTTTGGGACAATTAAAAATAATGTTACTGTGAACATTTGCAGACAATGTCTTTGTGTGGATATATGTATTCATTCCTGGTTGCATAGCCAGGAGTGGAATTTCTGGGATGAATGGTAAGGGTATTTATTGTTCTGAGAAACTGCCAACTTGTTTTTCAAAGTGAACATACCATTATGGTTTAACCACCAGCAATCTGTGAGTGTTTCAGTTTCTCCATCTTCAGGCCAATGCTCGATATTGCCAGGCTTTTAAAATTTCAGCCATTCTAGTGAGTATATAGCAATATCTTTGTTGTTTTAATTTGCATTTCTTTGATAACTAGTGAGGTTGAGCATCTTTCATTCTTTATTGGCTTTTTGTATTTATTCTTTTGCACAGTGGCTGTTAAAATCTTCTGTCCATTTTTTGATTGAGTTGTTAGTCTTTTTATTGGTAGGTTATAATAGTTCTTATGTATTCAGGGTACAAGCCCTTTGTTGGATATTTTACAAATACTGTTTCCCGTTGTATTCCCTGAAGAAGGTCTTTGAAGAGCAAAAGATTTGTTGATGAAGTTCTATTTATCATTACTTTTCTTTTGTTTCACAACTTTATGTCTGAATGAATTATTGCCAAACTTCATGTTACAAATATTTTCTCCTATATTTTCTGCCTAAAAGGTTTAAGATTTTAGCTTTTAAATTTAGGTCTATGGTCCGTTTTGAGTTGATTTTTGCATATGTAAAGGATAGGGGTCAAGACTTTTTTTCCAATATAGATAGTCAGTTGTCCCCGTGCCATTTGTTGAAAAGACTATCCTTTCCCACATTGAATTACTTTGGCACCTTAGTCAAAATCAGTTGACTATATATGTGTGGATCTATTCCTCGATTCTCCTCTGCTGTGAGTTTGCTGAAAGTTTTATCATGAATCCGTGTGCCTTCCCTAACACCTATACCACACTCTCTTGATTCCTATAACTTTATTGTAAGTCCTGATATAAGGTGGTTTAAGTTATCCAACATTTTTCTTCTTTTGAAAATTGTTCGGCTTATTTTAGATTCTTTGCCTATCCATATCTTGATTAGAATCCACTTGTTAATTTCTAAAAATAAAATGCCTGCTGACATTTTTGAGTAAGATTGTGCTGAATTTATGGACTACAGGAGAATCACTCTCTTAATGGTGAGTCTTCCAATTCATGAACATGGTATATCTCTCCACTTATTTAGGTCTTTCTCTCAACAGTGTTTTGTAGTTACCACTGTAAAACTCTTCCACACCTTTCATTACATTTATTCCTGAAGATTTTTTTAATGCTATTATAAATGTATTTGTTTTTTTAATGTCAATTTTGATTGTGTTTGGTGTTTTAATAGAAATAAAATGATCATTGCATATTGATCTTTTATCTTGTGGTCTGCTAAATTCGCTTATTACTTCTAGTAGATTTTGTATATTCTGTTAGGATTGTTTTATATCTAAGACCATGTTGACTCTAAATAAAGGCAGTTTTGTTTCTTCCTTTACAAACTCTATGCTTTTTACTGTATTTTTTTCTTGCCTATTCAACTGTTCAACTCCAGTGTGATTGAATAAAAGTTGTTAGCATGTACATCTTTGTCTTGTTCTTGTTCTAAGGTAAAAGCATTTGGTTTTTCACCATTCAGTATTTCAGCTCTGAGTTTTCCATTGAAGCCCCGTCTCAGGTTGAGAATATTTCACTCTGTTCATTTGCTGGCATGTGTGGCTGGTACCGGGACGAGCTGGCTGGGGTTTACTCACACAGCAGTGCACGTGGCCTCACTCATCTCATGGAGGCTTACTCAGAGTGAGCTCCAAAGAGCAAGAAGCCAAGTTCACCTAATAGGCTTCATGCCTGAGGACTGGACAGGGCAGGGGCTTGCTGCTAGGGGTGAGGGCAGTGTGGGGGTACAAGGCTAACTCTGGGAGTCCTGGATGGGGGAGTGAGGAGGGCCTGCCTGGGTGTGTGCTGTTGCTCAGTGCCCAGCTGAGTCACCAACTGGACATGTGCCCTTCTGCATCTGCCTCTGTTCTTCCTACCGCCTGGGACTTAAGTATGGTTTGCAGCTGTCTGCAGCAGGAAGGTGCTGTGATGGCAGAGTAGCAGATCTGTCACCTTTCCAGCCCCACCTCAGCCTCTGTCCTCTGGCAGCCTCCTTCCCTTCCCATCTGGGCCGGGTGGGGAGCCGCGTGAGAGTGACAACAGCTATGCTCCTGCTTGCCCAGCTCCTGGAAGTCAGGGGCCTCAGAGCTGCAGCCAGGCGGGAGGTCGTGGCCTCGGGTCTGCAGCAATAGACAGGGTCGTTTCAGACCCCTGTTGAGCCCGATGGAATCTGATCTGAGAAGAATTCAAATCACAACATTCAAAGATGTTGAACTTTACTCTGACATCCTCGTACCCCACTCTTTCTGATGTTACTGCTCTTGAATCCATTATCAGGTGCAACTTCCTTTAAAGATATGTTGCCTGAGGCAGCTTAACGCTGGAATCAGGATCTGGCAGTAGGCCACATGGGTTTGACATCCAGTATTAAGATGCAGAGCGTCCTCAGTGTGTCCTGTGTTCTGAGAACTTCTTGTGTCAACTTCATTGGTACTTTTTATTAACTGGTACCATAGCTAAGGAAACAGAAGCACACATCTGCTACCTGCTCAGCATCTTACTCTCTGAGCATCCGCTGGATTCATGGAGGCAGGTGGTGGGCATTTAATATCTTCCTCCTTATAAGTTGATGAGGATTGAGAAGCAAGCCCTATATTTGGAAATCATAATTTATTCAATAAATAGTTTCTGAGCATTTATCATGTGTTCTGGTGCTGGGGATGCAGCAGAGAACAAAACAGACCAAAAGCTTGCTTAGTATGAGGGGCATGAGAGAGGCAAAGAGCAAACAAGTGAACATATAGGGTGTCAAGTGATGGTAAGTGGGATGGGAACTATAACTATGAACACACCGTGTGTGAGTGCACATGTATGTGTGTGATGTGTGCATTGCTAGTGCACTAACCAGACTCCTTCCTGAAAGGGTGACAGTGGCAAAGAGGCCTGAAGGAAGTGACATGCGCCGACAGCCAGGAGATCCCAGCAGGCGAGCCAGCTGTGCCTGCGCGTGAGCCCCGACTTACGGCTTAATGGGCTGAGCCGTCAGGACTGCTCGTTGGCCGGCGCAAACTACTGTCTTCAGCTTTATGTTCTCATTGCTCTGTTGTTACTCACGCCACCAACACTTCTTAAGGAATGTGTATCCTTCTGTGCCCACAAAAGAGAAAGATGTGAGAGAGGATTTCTGACGTGTGGTTTATCCGTTTCCAAAAGGAAGCTGGTGCCAGGTCCACAGGCGCAGCAGGAAAGACCTTGTGAGACTCACACGTCTGAGCAAGGGTCTCAGGGTAATTGTACAAGCACTCCAGCAAAGCCTTTCAAGAGCTTTCTCCTGTCAGAGCAGCCGAGGACCTCTCAGCAGCCATGAACTGAAATGGCAAACTTCAGAGTGGTTTTCATTTTTCAAAGATTGAAGTCAGTCAGTCGCCTACACTATACGCCTGGCTGTAGGTAACCCTGGGATATTTTCACTGGCTTGTCACTGATACTGTTTGTATCCACTCAAATCTCTTATCGGAAAACATACATCCTTTTAAGGATAGTGAGCTGTCCTGGACTCCATCCTCACATTACACATCTGGGCAGGAGGTTTAGTATTTATGAAAGAATCTCAGCAACTTCAGGCTCGGATGGACACACACACACACACACACACACTCACACTCACACTCACTCACACTTACAGAGTTCCTAAGAACAGACCTCTTCTGGAGCTCTAGGTCCTCAACCCTTACAATTCAAGTGCATTTCAGAAGAAAATAAGATCGGTTCTACAATGCCTGTTGTGATATTGTATACTAGAGTGACATTCAAAAGCAAAATAGTCTGAAAGTATAATCTTAACTTTTTATGATGTGTCCACAATTAAAAGATTTTTCAATTTCAGGCCAAACGTGGAGAAAGATATACAAATCTTAAATTTAACAGGTCAAGAGTCTAAAGAGGCTTCCAAAAGGAGCTGGATAAAAAGATAAGGATTATTTAAATTGAAAAGATGAGGAATAAAAAGAAAGACTATAAAAACCTAAAAAATCTAGGGTGGAAGTGCAGGCCAACTCCTGAAGCAATGTATTTTTTTAGGTGGGCATTTCTCCGGTGCTTCTACACCTTGCTGAGAACTCACACTCGCATTCCAGCCACAGGGTAGCTTTTCCCAGTCTGTCTGCACCACTAGTCCGTGAATTCCTTGAGAGCTGGAAACATGCTGCTCCGTTTCCTCCGTGGCTGGCACAGAGTCTAGCGCCGCATGGTTTGTGCCAGATCAGTGCTTCCTGAGCAAATGAATCAACGAGTGCCAATCAAGGGTGCCCTCGGTGACACCTTAATGTCCTATCAAGACAAGCAAAAAAACACAAGAAAACAAAACTGCCCACTTATACAACGACTGTGAAGTAGATGCATTCACTGTTCCCAAGAATATGCACAGGCGAGAAGGATTTACATACGCGAATGGATGATGGCTCTATAATGGATTATTTGAAGAAGCTGGAAAAGGCAAAAATAAAACATGTCACAGAGATACTTGTGTCCAGAGAGCTGAACCAAGGGATGGTGCCAGGTGTGGAAAAGGTGCTCAGTAAAAGTCTTTCCACCTGCCTTGGCCCTGGAAGGGTGAGTCGTCCTGGGTGGACCGAGGCTGTGGCGGCATCGCGGTGCTTCTCCGGAAAGGCCGCCGGTTTGAACAGGAGAAGAGCTCTGCTGCCTCGGCCCTGCCTTCTCGGCACTTCAGTGAGCGGCCCGCCGCCCCCGCGACCCTGGAGGCAGGACGGCGACAGGTCCAAGTGGGACGTGGGCCAGGCACTGAGCGCCGGCTGCTCGGATTCCCCTTCCCCGTCTCCGCACCGGCCGGGCTCTCTCTCCCCGGGGTCCCCTGCGTCTGTCTGGCCCTCTCCCTGCCCTGCCCTGAGTCCTGGACCCAGGGGGTCAATTCCAGGACCACCAGCCTTTGTGCTTCGTTTCCCACTTGCAGCCACACAGCTGCCAAGGAGAGTGTTCTTGCTTTCGCCCATTTTCCCCCCCACCAGCCCAGCAGGAAGGCAGCGGTCGCTTAGTCTAATCCCCACTGACCTGAGTTAGAGGCCCTTCTGCGCGGCTGCCACCCCCTCTCCCTGCTCCTCAGGGCCCCTCGCCGCCCTGCGGCCCGTCCCCATCCTCCCGTCCCAGGGTTCTTGTCCAACCCCGCACCAGCTCCCACGTCCTCACCACGCACGTCATCCGGGGAACCCTGCCTGAAGAAATCCACTTTCCCACAGCTACCTCTCAACCTTAGAAATGTGTTTCTTTACACCGACAGAGCAGTTTACAAATTAAATAAAGATTTATTCATATTACATTTGGATGTTTCACTTTATAAAGAACTTTTTAAAATTGTCTTTTAAAGCCACGTTTAAACAATAATTCAATTTGAATGAGACTTATGCACATATGTTATCATTTCGGCTGTTTTAAAAATAAAACTCCCCAGGTGCCTAGCATCTTGCCTCATGTATAGCTATGCAGTAAACAGTTGCTAAGGGAACAAATGGACAAAAGTCAAAGGGAGGATTAACAATTTTGTCATTTCTTCAATAGCCACAGAGCAATGGGCACAGTTGGTCACAATGAATGCTTTTGGGGGAAAATATGACTAAATTCATAAAGGCATACTAAGGGGAATTTACTAAGAAACCTCAATTCCAATCTCATTTCTCTTCCCTCCATATCTACCTGGTAGATTGAATTCCTGGAGGTTTGCATGTGGCAGCGTATCACGACGGGATCCTGGGTTATGACGATCAGTTTGACGTTGGTGGCTAATAACACTGTCAGAGCTTGTCAGTTTTGTTTATGTGCCTATTTCTCTGGGGCACGCAATGGAAATAATAAAACGTGACTTTAATTAGGATCCTAAGGCAGACTGTTTGATGCTTAGAAGGATTTTGGACATTAGGCATGAGTGTCTTTATTACCTGCGCCCCTTGATTTCCTCTCATTTAATTCAAGTCCCAATAAATGCACTAAAGCAATTCATGGCAATAATACTGCATTTAGAAACTTGGAGAGATTCTAAAGCGTGTATCTGTGTCTATAAGCAGCTTAAAGTAAAGATAATTCCAATTATCTTTATTGAAAAGAAAAGAATTCTCCCACAATTAGCCTAACATTATTTATCTATTAACTTGGGAATGCAGGAAAGAGACACAATGCATTTCTATGTCTTTCAAGGGCAGAAGAGATTTCATCCAAGCTAATTAAGTGTAGATGGTCACAGGAGCTGAGGAAAGAGTGAACAAGAGTGGTTGATCGAGCTGCATCTTACGGATGGCAATACCCAATACGGTGGTGTGCCCACAACAGGACTCAAGATCCGCAGGAACATTTCACTGGATTTAGGGCATGCTGGGAGGGGACATTGCTAGTGTTCAGCCATCCTTTGTGAGCTGCCTCCCTGAGATCTAGTTGCCGAGACGTGCAACTGGGTTGTCGGTTGTCCCTCATGGGTCCCAGGCATCCCTGATCCTGTCGCACTGCCGCAGGGCTGCCAGTTCACGGTGGCCAGGCCTTCCCCACTCCCTGCCTCTTCTTCCACTTCAGTCTCTTCCTAAGCCTTTGTGTGAAGGTCCATCTTAAATCCAGAAGCACTGCCTAAATGCTTCATAGGCAAATTTATGGTCAACGTCAGAACTGTTTCTCAGTGTACCCTGAGAGTGGACCTGATGGAGATGGGGAAACTAGCACCCAGAAAGCACCTTTCAGTCATTCACAGGAATAAACAGAAGAAAGGCTGGTCAACAAGTCAGTTAACAGATATTAACTACGCCCACAGGGTGCAGATACCATATTAGACTAGAACCAGGAGGAAATAGGCCCTTGATTATGCCTGGCTCTTTGAAGGGATTTTACAAATTCTTCAGATGGGACTAGAGCATGAATGAAAAACAGGATTACACACACACACACACATATACAACACATGCACACAATACATATATACACATACATGCATACACATACACACATGCCCACACACATATATGCACACATACACACACATATACATGTGCACACATATATTACATTTTTCTTCTATCTTAGTAAAACAAAATATGACCAATGTTAAAAAATTGCACAAAAATATGTACACTATAAACAAATAAGTATAATTGTTTGCATTCTGGAAACTTCTAGGTCTCCCTGCCTCATAACTCCATCCTTCTTTCTTAAATATAATACAATTTTTCATGAAATATGCCATGTCTTTTTATTTCAAATCAGCTGAATATACATTTTTGCATAATCCGCTTACACTATTTTAATTAGATCTAAAAGGACCTAGATGTAAACAGATGCAGTGTATGAATGTACATAGATGTGACATATGACTGCTTGTTAATCTTTTCTGTTCTCATTTCCCCAGTGTTATATTTTCTTCATCTGCCTGTTTTTAATTCTGAGGTGAGCTCAGAGCAGTGGGAGAGAAGAGGGAAGTGGCAACCCATTCTGCCTCCAGACTTTCCTTCCCCCTGGACTGTCAGCCCTTACACTCAGCACACAGATTTCAGGAGTCAGCATGTGTAGTCATAAGGTATGGCTACTTCCACATCCCAGTCACTGGGCTACAGAAAATTTTGCACAGTTAAGTCTGGCTCAAAGCATCAGCCTTCACATATGTCAATTCTTCCTCTGTAGCTGAGTCAGAGTAAAGACAGAGCAGAAGCAGATTAACAAGAACAAGGCTTAATATGAATATATAACGTATATACATAACTTGGAAAGATTAGGGCCATTTTGGTAAATGGACAGGAGGAAATAAAGCACCTATAAACAGTTAGTTAGTTAGTTAGCTAGTTAGTCAGTAGTTAGTTATTATTAGTCTTGTTAGTTCCAAGACTAGAGAAAACTGTCCTTACAACATACAACATACACACTCTTGAGGTGTGGGCTCAGGCTTGCTGTAGGAAGAGGGCAGGTTGAGTTTCCATAAAGAACAGATCCTCTTTCTAGTAGATCAAAATCCATTCATGTTACACACAGACTGCAGATAAACATCTCTCTAGTAAAGTTCATTCATGCTCCATACAGATTGCAGACAAACATCATCTTCAATCGGGAAAACAATTCCATTCACAATTGCATCAAAAAGAATATAATACCTAGGAATAAACCTAACAAAGGAAGTGAAAGACCTATACCCTGAAAACTACAAGACAGTCTTAAGAGAAATTAAAGAGGATACTAGTAAATGGAAATTCATCCCATGCTCTTGGCTAGGAAGATTTAATATTGTCAAAATGGCCATCCTGCCTAAAGCAATCTACAGATTCAATGCAATCCCTAACAAAATACGTACAGCATTCTTTAATGAACTAGAACAAATAGTTCTAAAATTCATATGGAACCACAAAAGACCCCGAATAGCCAAAGCAATCCTGAGAAGGAAGAATAAAGTGGGGGGAATTACGCTCTCTGACTTCAAGTTCTACTACAAAGCCACAGTAATCAAGACAATTTGGCACTGGCACAAGAACAGACCCATAGACTAGTGGAACAGAATAGAGAGTCCAGACATAAACCCAAGCATATATGGTCAATTAATATACGATAAAAGAGTCATGGATATACAGTGGGGAAATGACAGCCTCTTCAACAGCTGGTGTTGGCAAAACTGGACAGCTACATGCAAGAAAATGAAACTGGATTACTGTCTAACCCCATACACAAAAGTAAACTCAAAATGGGTCAAAGACCTGAATGTAAGTCATGAAACCATAAAACTCTTAGAAAAAAATATAGGCAAAAATCTCTTGGACATAAACATGAGCAACTTCTTCATGAACATATCTTCCCAGGCAAGGGAAACAAAAGCAAAAATGAATGAATGGGACTATATCAAACCAAAAATCTTCTGTACAGCAAAGGACACCATCAGTAGAACAAAAAGACATCCTACAGTATGGGAGAACATATTCATAAATGACATATCCGATAAGGGGTTGACATCCAAATTATATAAAGAGCTCATGCACCTCAACAAACAAAAAGCAAATAAGCCAATTAAAAAATGGGCAATGGAGCTGAACAGACACTTCTCCAAAGAAGAAATTCAGATGGCCAACAGGCACATGAAAAGATGCTCCACATCTCTAATCATCAGAGAAATGCAGATTAAAACCACAATGAGATAACAGCTCATACCAGTTAGGATGGCCAACATCCAAAACACAAACAACAACAAATGTTGGTGAGGATGTGGAGAAAGGGGAACCCTCCTACACTGCTGGTGGGAATGGAAACTAGTTCAACCATTGTGGAAAGCAGTATGGAGGTTCCTCAAAAAACTCAAAGTAGAAATACCATTTGACCCGGGAATCCCACTCCTTGGAATTTACCCTAAGAATGCAGCAGCCCAGTTTGAAAAAGACAGATGCACCCCTATGTTTATCGCAGCACTATTTACAATAGCCAAGAAATGGAAGCAACCTAAGTGTCCACCAGTAGATGAATGGATAAAGAAGAGGTGGTACATATACACAATGGAATATTATTGAGCCATAAGAAGGAAACAAATCCTACCATTTGCAACAATATGAATGGAGCTAGAGGGTATTATGTTCAGTGAAATAAGCCAGGCAGAGAAAGACAAGTATCAAATGATTTCACTCATCTGTGGAGCATAAGAACAAGGAAAAAACTGAAGGAACAAAACAGCAGCAGACTCACAGAACCCAAGAATGGACTAACAGTTACCAAAAGGAAAGAGACTGGGGAGGGTGGGTGGGAAGGGGGGGACAAGGGGGAAAAGGGGCATTACGATGAGCACACATAATGTAGCGAGCGGGGGAGACAAAGGAAAGGCAGTATTTACAGAGAAGCCAAGTAATGATTCTATAGCATCTTACTACGCTGATGGACAGTGACTGTAATGGGGTATGTCGGGGGGACTTGATAATAGGGAGTCTAGTAACCATAATGTTGTTTAAGTAATTGTACATTAACGATACCAAAATAAAAAACATCAACAACAAAAAGAACATCATCTTCATTATTTGTTGAGGTTCATGATAGGAGGACAGAATCAGGTGGGGGTTCCTGTGAAGCTCCGAGCGGGCACTGAGGGCGCCCTAAAGGCCAAGTGCAGCCCGCTGTGCCCAGAGCCCAGGCACGGCTGTCTGGGAGGGAGCCTCTCAAGATGCTGCTGGCTCCTGCAGTCAGAGGGCTCCCTGCTGGGGGGGCAGGGAGGGGCGGGTGTTTTGCCTGAGAATAGTTTCTCTTTCAAACGTATGGCACTGTCCCCCATTGCACCCCCTGCACTGTGTCGTCCAGCAGGGCCCCAGGTGCCCTGTACTGACGGTGTCCATGCGTATATCCAGTCATAGCAGGAGTAATGCTCTGGCCGACACCAGCACCTGTGCTCTGGGTAGGTGGGTTCCAAGTGCTGGAACGGCAGGTGTCCTCCTGGGGCAGCCGTGCTGTGGCCATGCAGAGCCCCTGGTATCTGAGCAGGAACGGAGTGTCCCATGGCCTCCACTCGGATTACTTCGTTTTCATTTTTTTGGATGCGGGTGGAGGCATGGGGTCCAGGGCAGGTGCACTGAGCCCTTGTGTCCCCCCATCCCCAGGGGCTGCAGGGGCTGCCGTGGAGATGTTGCCTGTCCTGCTGGGACAGCCACGTGGAGGCCATACAGAGCCTGTATTAATTGATTGTAAGAAATAGGAGTGCCACCTTTCCTTCTTGGATGACTTCTTGCATATCTTGGATGTCTGTGGGTGAGAGGGGCCTGGGGCAGGGAGGTGAGAACTCTGCTGGTGTCTGGGGGCCTAGATGTAGATGACATATCCCCACTGCCGCGGGGGCCCCTGTTCTCATCATCCTGCCCCATGGGCTCTACGTGATCCTCCTCTTCTGGCACCCCTTCTGCAGGCTCTTTGTGGACCTCCACTTCTGGGCGAGGAAGCGGGAGGTGAATGGCTGGCACTGGCTTCCTAGCCTTGGCTACCTGCTCAGACAGTAAACACAGGAGAGTGCGTATTTGCCCTGCAAGAGAAGGGATGCTCCTGGCTCTTAAGTGTCTGGACATCCTGGAATTACATGCTGAGAGTGTGGGCTTCTTCGGTGGGTCTGTTCAGTTCTTCGAGGGTAGGATGCCCAGAGGGGAACACCTGGGCTGCTAGATAGGATATCCCCTCCACGCCTGGATGGAAAAGCCCCCTGATAGTGGCACACAATCCGGGCGGATCAGCCCGCGGCCAGGGCAGTCGGCAGGGGCAGGAATGGCAGGGTGCTCCCTGGCAGGAGGGTGCTCCTGGGGCGGGAGAAGCAGAGGATGGCAGGGGTGAGGCTGGGGACAGCGGTGCTGTGGGGCACAGAGCTTAGACAGGAAATTGCCCATACAATCAGTAGTGTGCCAAAGGATACGAGAATAGAGTATGAAACTAGGAGAGCGTCTCCTTTGCTTCTGACTCCTCTCGAGGCCAAGCACACAGTGAGCTAGTTGCCCAGCAACTGCAGGTGGATATCATGTGTGCACGTGTCACAAAGCCCCCTCCACTGGGGCAGCCCCCCCTACACTGGAAGAGACCTCACCAAAGGTCGAAGGGCGTGGTGGTATTTCCAGTGCCTGGAACCCCCACTGACAGTTGCAGGTGGTGGGTACCAGGTAGACCATCATGAGGGACTGCTCACGGCTGCAGTGGGCACATCGATCAGCGCTCACCCTGCTCGGGCACTGGCTCTGCAGGGCCCTCGGCACCAGGTGTGTGGCAGCCAGCCCGGTGTCCCGGGGTCCCAGAGGCCAGGGCCTGCTCAAAGCCACTCGGAGCCACCCAGATCCTGCCAGGGTGACCCGCCTCCCCATGGCCTTCCCAGCTTTTCCAGGAAGCCTGAAGCTAGGCCTGCCTTCTCCGCACCGTCAGCCAGGCAGGTGATTTCGGAGGAGGGACCGGAGGCTGCACCTGACTGCACAAGGCAGCCCACAACATCCTTCCTAACAGGCAGGTCCTTTCTTTGGTTCTCAGAAAGCGCAGGCTAGGGACTGCCCATTGTCAGCATAGCACCATCCCACTGTCTAACTGAGCCTTGCAGCCCAGATTTTCTCTTTGGTCTACTTTGAAGCATCTGAATGTGTAACAACTATATTCTGTGTAAATTGTGGTCTGTCCTGAAAGAGGTTTATCAGTGGATTATTCCATGTGGATTAAAAGCCAGTTTCTCTGGCCTTCTTGGACTACATCACACCTCATTCATGTCTAGAAAGCAAATGCCTCATTTATTGCAAGTTTTAGTGGCGCAGTGTTTTGGCTTAAGTAAGATCGGCTCAGTTTGGTCCTTGTGAGCCTGTGAGCCGGGGCTGCCGTTCCCTACAGTGTCGGCACGGTGAGAATTGGTGTTATCTCTAAGGTGTTAGCACAGTGTCCAGCATATAGAAAATGCCTCCAGAATTGTAGCTATGATTACGTTTAGCTCATGCTAACTAGAATTCTAGAAGTTACCTTCTTCTTTTACTTATATATCTGACTCTAGCTGCTTACTGCCTTTGTTCCCAGATAGTGTGGCTCACAATATTATATCCAGACAGGCTACTGGGGGTGCTTAAAAATAATACCTTAGAGGCTGATTCTGCTGCATTGGCCCCTGAGTATAGGAAAGACATTAAAGGAATAATAGAAATACAGATGTACATATATAAAAACATATACATTATAAGTGTATTTAAATACATAGAAGTATTTAAACTTTTAAAACAGTGCTTATTCTGAGACAATATTTTTATGATGTCATCTGGGAGTTTATGTGACTGAAAGTGCTTGTGTATTATGACTATAAATATCACATATTTCTTAAGTGATCTGGATAATATTAGGGGAAAACTGGGCTATTAAAAGAACTAATTAAAGCCTCCAAATGAATGTAGATTGTAAATATGGTTTCTTTCTTGGAATATGCTGCATGCCCCAGGACTGGTGATGTGAATAAAGGCAGAAAACCATTGGAATATCGGGATCCTTTAGATCCCTTCAGTACAGTACAGTCGATTCCTTTTCCAAGATCATCAAACTACCATATTAAATTTTAATGTCAGAAAACTCTTACTCGCTTTATCAGAAGTGTTGTCTCTGATTTACATACATTCTTAAAAACTAGCCATAAAATCCAGGCAGTCCAGGAGTAGTAAATCAAAGACGATACCCCACCTGGTGGGCGGCATTCATCCACAGTCAGACCTCAGAGTATGAGGCCAGTCGGCTCGGGCAGGGTCTGAGCTCTCTGCCCGTCTCTGTGGGCCACCTTAAATGACAGGGAGGCTCGGGGTCACTGACGTCAGGAGTCACTGGATCCACCGCATGCGGCTCCTCCTGGGATGGAGATCGGCAACTGGAGTCCCCGCAGTAGCTCAGAGACGCTCAGGCTCACAGGGTGACTTACCATTCCCAGGGCGCTGAGAGGTAATACTTCCTCTGCGGGTGGGCGGGGCAGCATGTTCTGCCCTTCTCATCGGACCGTGGGACCAAACGTTCACATTGAGGCCGACAGCGTCTGGTGAACAGCAAGTACTCCGTCAAGGTTTGTTGAATGAATATTGCATAAATGTTCTATATGCTTAAGTCATGAAGATGAAACAAAAACAAGCCCTGTTCTAGGAAGCTCACCCTTTCACTGGAGAGAACGAACGACCCAACAGTGACAAAGCAGTGGGGAGATTCTAACCTTGGGTCCACAGAGGAAGGGTGGAGTGAAACCTCATCTCTGCCTGCGCGGAGAGCGGGGCAGGATGCTTTCATGCGAAGGTGAGAACTCAGCTGAGTCTTGAGGAAGGGATTCGTGCGTGCGCATCGGGTAGACAGGCTGGGAGCGTCTCACCCCTGACCTCGGTCCCCTCTGAGTCAGGCGCTTGCTGCTGGGGCTCACCTTGACACCGGCCCTGCGGAGCCCCAAGTTGCAGAGGTAACTTGGATCACGCTCAGTTTGCACCCGGAGCAACACAGCCGGTGCCCTCTCTCCGCGTCCTCACGGGTGATGTTTTGCTTTGAGCTTTGTTTGCTATGCCCGTTTCCTGCTTAACCGCGCTCATGCTCTGACCCCTGCCCTGAGCCCTGCTTTTGAGAATGGATTTCTTTTTACTTGCCCAGTTTCAAGAATGAGAGGCTAGGGTAATTGTCACCGTCAGAAAAGCCCGTGGCGACAGCTGCTTTGTGACTTGAGAAAATGCAATCATATTTCGGGGGAAATGTGTTACACTGAGTTAGAAGCATTTATCTATGCATTCAAAACAATTACCAGGTGCCTACTTCTGAACTTGGAAAGAGTAAATTGTTGAGATAATTATCACTGAAAAGTCAACTGTGAACTTTCTTTTAGAGTCCCTTTTCTTTACCTCACAATTTGGGATATTGTTTTAAAGCATCGGATTGAGAGACTCTTCTGTGTCACGTGCTATTCTGTATGAAAAAGATAGTCAAGTGACCTTCACATTGCTTCTTGGGTTAATAGCCCAGTTGTTCTCAACCAGGGGGATTTTTGCCCCCAGGAGACATTTGACAGTGTTGGGAGGGTTTCCCCGTTTGTGGGGTGAGGCTAGTGGCTTCCAGTGGGTTGAGGCCAGCGGCGCTGCTGAATACCGTCGTGCATGAGACAGCCCCTGTACAAGGAAGGATTTTCCGGCCCAAAATGGCAACGCTACCACAGCTGAGAAACCCTGCCCTGGCCGCGCCTATGGGCGCCATTGGTACCTTGCTCCTGTCTCCCAGCTGTGTTGGGTGTCGCCTGAGCATGTATTATAATATATGCATATATATATCTCTGTATTGGGCAGAGAAATTAATAACTGCTCTGAGTCATACAGCAAGAAACGATGGCCTCGGATTTGACCCTGTGTAATCTGGCTTTACAGCCCATGCACGTAACCAGAGCTCAGTATATTTGAAACACAGGGTTTACAGTTATAAAATACACAACCAGAACCATGGGGCTGATGTGTGATCCAATAGGTTGGGTGGAATCCATCATTTCCTCAGCAGTATTAAAATCTGCTGTTAAATCCATGTAAGCTGTGTATGTGTATGTATACACTCATGCATGTGTATTTATTTTTTTCTTTATATTTTTTTCTTTATATAGAGCTCCATCTGATGTTTTAATTTAACTTCACCTAACCTGTTTGCACATATCTGTGCACTAACAGCGCACCCTTTCTTCCTCTCCAGAACTTGTCCTCCAGAGTCTCCAGTGCCCCAAACCTGGTGAGATCAGCTGCCCCTCCCCGCACCCGCCCTCACCCGTCTGCTCTCAGCCGAGCTTGGATTGTCAGACTAGGGCTTCACACTTTTTCTTGACTTTCAGCATACACCTGCTGGCAGGCCATTTGGGTGACATCTTCCTTTTGATCATCTTCCTCTTACTATAATTTTAGGCCATAAATGAAATTTATTCATCTGCAGTATTGTCACTAACTAGTCTGCTATTGTGGCCAATCCATTTGTAGGCAAACTTGGGAATGATTTTATTTTGGAAACAGATGCAAACTAGTCACCCCACACCAATGGAAAACAAGAGATTAGATTCTTACATTTTATTGATAACTTGGGAGTGTTTTGGGGGTTCTGTTTTGTATCAGATGAATATAAACTTAGGGTTTGACACATTTTAGTGTACATATACATACATATGACATGTTTATGCGCTGTTATAAACTGTATTGTCAACCTCTTCACGGTTGGAGAGGCAAAATGTCCTTCCTGATGGACAGATAGAAATGTTGCCAAAGATCATGTTTTTCATCTTAGAATTCTTTAATAGCCACGATTTAACTGCAGGGCCTAACTAAAGAGTAACAAATAAAGAATCTAAGGTGGGCCATTTAAGTATTGAATGAAATATCCTTTTGTATGCCTTATTCTCCAACTAAAGTGGATGGCAGCTTGCAGAAAACTTCATGTGAGGTAGACAGTGCAGGATTTAGGAAATTCAACTTGAGATTCCATTTATGTGTCAGAAACCCAAAGTGGTCTATCCATCAATAACCCCTGATGACAGGAAAGTACAGCTGATTAGCTGGGCAATCAGCTGGCTTTTTTGAAGTTCATTGATTTGGTTAGTTGAATTTACCTGACATTGACACTCATTACCATTGACCTGAAACAAAGAGACTCTTTACCGTGTATTTTGCTTACTTGATGAATTTTGAAAAAATTTCTATTTGTATTTGTGGAAAAATTACCTAATGGCATTTGGGTTCCAAAGTTTTGCTCAGTATGTGAATGGATTTTCACACATCTATATATCTTACTTCAGATCATTTGGTGTACACTCAGATGAAAAGAAATTATGATAAATTAATAAAGACTTAGTCTGTTTTATAATGCGCTTGATATTTAGGATGGAGAATACAGAGGCATCTCTGGGTGGATTTCCACGAGGATATTATTACAGTTTGGGTGACACTCGGGGAAAGTGAGTGTGTTTTTGAAGAGGAAGAAAGAGCCCCAAGTCACATGATTTGTATTTATAAAAGAAAAACCGGTGGGCTGAGCCGGCGGCGGCGGCCCGGCCCCTCCTCGCCCGGCGCCCAGCGCCCCGCGCCCGCCCTCGGCCCGCGGAGACCCGCCTCCCGCCCGCCCGCGCCGAGCCGGCGACCGAGGAGCGGCGGCCGAGGAGCGGCGGCGGCGGGCCGGGCGCGCGGCGGGTGCGGGCGCGGGGAGGGCGCGGAGCGCGGAGGGCCGGGCGGGGAGACGGAGGGCGGGGCTGCGGGGCCCCCTGCGCCGTCGCGAGAGAAGCTTCACGTGCCCGCGGAAGAAGAGCCGGAGTTTGGTTTTGTTGGCAGGATCCTTGGGCCTGCGGACCTCCCGCTAAACAGCTTGAAGCAGAAACGGGCAGTCAAATAACGGTCCGAGGCAAAGGCCCCGTGAGGGATGGACAGGAGGAGGGGCGGACAGAGGCGAGCCTGCCTGGGCGCCTCCACGACGGTCCGCAGGCCCTGGTCCCCGGGGAAGGCGCCCGGCGCAGCGGAGGTCAGACTGGAGGAGAGCCGTGAGGAAGCCGAGAGCTTCCCGGGCCCGGCAGCCGGGGGAGAAGGCGGCCTGAAGGAGATGCCGCCGAGGGAACGGGCGGCGCTCAAGGGCGCCTGCATAAAGGCCAACACCAAATCACCAGCGCTGGCCTTTTCTCTTGCAGCAGCTGCCCGGGCTGCCCCCAGGGGTGTGAGCGGCCCGCGCCTGTTCTCCCGCCAGCTGCCCGCGGACGCCTCCAGCTGGCCCCGCCGCCTGCCTTCGATCAGACGAGGGCAGACCGCCGTCCTGCCGAACGGACTCCTCCCCCAGCTGCTGCAGCCCTTCCTCCAGGGCCCGAAGCCGGGTTGGTCTGCACACCCTGCGAGGCCCCTACGCGCCGGCACCAGCCGCGTCAGCCCTTGAGCCTCCTATTGAACCTGGTGGTGTATTAGGTGCGGCGGCTACTAAATTCGAAGGCACGATGTGCGTGTCCATCCTTGCCAAAGGATTGTGACTGCAGACCCAGCCGCCACCGGCAACTACCCTATGACCTTCTGACCTCTGAACTCTTCACCCAGTGATGACCCGACCATGCCTGCCTGCTGATCAGTTAACTGGTGATCGCCTTTGCTTGCCTGTAGTCGGTGCAGCGAGCTGAGGCCCTTGTCCGTTCATTTGTCTTACCATCTAACCAAAGAAAAGACAAAGAAATTGTCCTCCAACTCAGCTTTTGTTTTTCGTTTTTTGTCCCGTTTGGGTGAAAGTGGTTCTAGAACCTGCACTGAATAGTAGTAAAGCAGTAAGGCCCAATTCATCCCGCAGCACTGCTCATCTTGTAATGTCCCACTTAAGCGAACGGTAAGAAGGCCTCATTTCGGAAGGGAGACGGATGGCCCTTAACTACCCCGTGACAGAGGCAGTTACTGGGAGAGACTAATAGGAATCTCTTCTGCTCACAGCGAGTCAAGCTCTCTGAACGTGCTGTGTGATAAACATCGTGCAGGAACCTTTGGTCAGGGGTGTCACTGGCGAAGTGATTGCAAAAAGTATTCAAAATTGGATGTGCTGTCTAGTCACTGCAGTGCCCTCAAAGGGCACAAGTTGCAGCCTTTTTTATATTGCCTGCCAAAATGTGGTTAGAAGTGTGCCATGAGAGAAAAGCTTAACAAGGAATCTTGAAAAGTAATGCAAAGAACAAAACTTCAACACTATTTTTAAAGGTAAATATCTGAGTTAAAATTACTGAACCTTTATTTTACACCTCCTTAAAAAAATATACAAGAGCAAGGTACATGTATTATGTGTCACATTACTGGGAAAACTGTTCAAATATATTTTTTTAAACCTCCCTGTATAGAAAAAAATCATTAAGGATGTAAAAGCCATGCTTGCCTATTTGCTGTATACATGTAATGAAATTGTAGATAAAGTGTAGTGCATTGAAACAGATGAACAAAAAGTAGATACTTTTACTATACAAGGTTCTGGTGCAGAAAAAAATATTTTTTTGGAAATGTAGCATTTTATACTTTAAAGTATTATAAAAAAAAGAAAAAACAAAGAAACCCTTTATTTCATTAAATGATTTTTTCTGGTGGTTGTCAAGAAACAAAAGACCAAAAGAGCCTTTTTGTCTTTCTTTTTTATTTTTTAAGTACTGGAATAAGTCTAAAGAAAAGAAATTGCCTTATTTTCCCTCATGGTCATTTAGTCAAGTGTCTGGTAAGATCAGCTCCTCCCTCAGAATACAAGTTAATGCATGTTACTCCGTCGCCCAGTATGTGAAAGAAGATAGGAGGAGAGATGAATGAGTTGATGGTCTGAATTATATGATTTTTGCCATGTTATCTTGATACAAATTTGCCAAATTTGATACTGTGAAAAAAGTTTGATAACTTTTCTAATGCCTGACAAGAAAGTTTTAAAACAACTTATTTTTCAAGTCATAGCTGAGTGTTTTTGCTTATTGTGCTATTTAATATTAGCCCAAAGGATTCTGAAATGAAAATTATGTGTGATCTGAACATCACTTTACAGACAAAAACAGAGCTTTATTTTATTAGGAGAAGGGATTGGGGGTGCTAGGGTTTTTTTTTTAATTAATTGGAGATAATAGTATGCTTAGCAAACTTGTTCACAAAAGTGAAACTCTGTGATTTTCATTCTGGAAAACTATTTTTAAGTGACCCAAACTTAATCAGACTTGCTGTCATATACCAGATCACTTGGGTAATCCATCTCTGCTGGTTTTAGTAACTGAAGCTACCCCACTCCCCCCACACCACCCTCCCACATACTTTTTTTTTAGCTTGAAAAGAATATGAAAAACAAGCATTATTGTGCATATAAATACTCAACTACATGTGAGTTTCAAGCTTCCAGTTTCTCATGAAGTTCAGTTTTGTAGTTGAAGCAGTTTGTGCACAGAGCCTACATCTAAACACATAAGTAGATAATCACTAACTGCTCAGGACCAGATGTTGCAAATATCAAGTGGCAGCGGGTCCCCAGCTCATCAGCCACTCCCTCTGACACCTTCACAGCTTCACAGTCAAGGTCAGCAGGAAGCTCAGGGAGCACCTGCGTGGTGACTTCCAGCATCTGGTCTCACTTGGAAAAGTTCTCAGTTTATTGACTATGCAATAGACATTCATTGTTTTGTGTTCAGTAGCTCTGCTTTAATGTGCCACTGCTGTGTCTCTCTGTTATACATACAGTTGTTTTGATTTACTTACAATATATGCTGTGCCGTTTTGATTTTAATTTGGTTGGTTGAATAAACTTGCGACAGTCAAACCCTTGAGGTGATAGTGTAAGTTTAAAAATGATATAGTATTCAATCTAGTTTCATCTCAACTATGTTATACCTGGACATTTTCGATGTTTATCCAAGGTCTTTTATGGGGAAGTAAATGTATGAAATAAATGTGTGACATTTATGAGTAATGTTAGCTCTGAACAAACTTTTGAAAACTTAGTTGCAAAATTTTGGATCAACTGAAAAAAAGCATGACTTTAGAAATTTCTGAATGCCTGGGTTCACAGTATTATCATTCTTTATTGAATTTATTCCTTATTTAAATATATACTTTTTTAGACTTTTTTTCTGACAGTATTATGTAATTTTTTAGCATGGGTAGATGGGAGTGTTGCTTGTATGTTACTATACAGCTGACATGTGTTTTTGTCTATTCTTTATTACCTTAGTAGTTTCATGCTGTGTATGTATGAGAAACAAGTAAGATAATGTATTTACAGCCATTGTTACAAGTTTATAATGTATTTTCCTATCTTGTTTTATATGTATATTATATAACTTTCAAAAAGAATTTTTTTCTTGATTGAGAAAAGGGTACAAAATGCAAAATCCACAATTTTGATAACTGAAAATTGCCAATTGTTTTGCAGTTCTTTATTATATTGGGTGTCTTGTCTTTCTTGGGCTTTTAGTTAGCTAATGAGCCAATACATTGGACACTTTTGGGTGGGATTTTACATAGCTTGCATTTTAATTCTCTGGTTCTTTGCTTTTTCTATTAACCTATAGCATTATTTTAATAAATGTTATAATACCAAAAACAGAAAAAAAGAAAAGAAAAAACTGTGTAATGCATTTGATAACATACTGTATAATCACTGCAAGTTTCACAGCTATAGAATTAGTTCCATTTCCTACGTGTTTTTCATTGTTTCATTTTGCTGTTTGGTAAACTTATTATTTAAAAATCTCTTTACTTAGTGATAATTTATATACTTTCTAAACCTTTTTTAATGTCAGATGCTAAATGGGTATCAAACTGACTAAACAGGAAGTTCTCTTTCCTTCTCTTGTGCATCCTCCACAATTAGAATAAATGTCCTTCATGAAAATGCTTCTCTGAGGTCAGATTTTATTGAGAAATACAACTATAGGGAGGAAACTCTATAGATCTTTCATAAAAATCACGATGTTTGGAAATGATTATTGGAATCTAGGCAGCTGAGAAGGTCTGTGTGACAATGGGAACCCAGGGGAAAGAGACATTCCTTATACAGGAAAAGCTTCTATTACACAGACTTTTAATTTTTTCAAGTGGTGTTGCCTTAGCAACCATAGGTAGGGATATGGGTGTGGCCTCTCTCTCTTCTTGTCATCTGTGGAGCCCCTGAGGTCTGCTGGAGGTTTAGATATCCACCTCTCTCTCCCTGGAGTCCTATAGAGTCTCCCGGCCAGCTGGAGCTTTGTCGCACGTCAGAATTCAGACGTTACTTTTATCGAATCAAAGCCCTCACTGTGTGATGGGCTGCCTCCAGCTCCTCCCTTAGGAAGCCCCCTTGGGAGCACAGAGGCCCACCAACAGCCAGAAGTAGGCCTCCTCCAAATAGCTTTCCCCTGTTGGCATGAACCCCTCCGCCCAGACCATAGCTTTGAGGGATTTGGACCTCATTAATAGCTATACTTTTGGGTTTAATGTTTTGGAATTTTACTTAGTTCCTTGCTTTAAGTCTTTCCATTTCAAGCTTGAACATTTGATTGTATAGTTAGAATGCCTAATCATTTAACTGATTTGTAATTAATATTGTTCCAAATTATGAAGAAAGCAAAAATACAGTGCTGTGTATATGGTCACTGAACTCTCAGATATATTCACTCTCATGCAGTAGAAAAGTATATGTGACTTTTTGAAAACTTACTTTCTAACCTTAATGAAATATTTATTAACCCTTAAAATATATTACTATTTTTTAAAAGTAGGTTTATAGTCATTTGAGATGGAATACTTTTAAGTAAATTTGAATAACTGCTTATATTTATTCTTAGAATAAAAATGGCACTTTTATGCTAAATGAAATTTACTAGTCACAGGTAACTTTTATAACATGAAAACTGAAATCGATTGAGAACCACTTGAAATTTAAGTTCTAAAAATGAAATTCTGGCTTGACTATTAACTCTTGCAGCCAGCAAGTCCAAATCCCTCAAGGGCCACGAGAGGGAGCTGTTGAATCTTAAACTAAACATTTGAATTTCAACAAACCTCTGGGTAAACTGTATAGATAATCTGGTATATAAAATGTAATGCAATGTAATAAGGAGTAGCATCGTTTTTATTGTTATTAAACAAAAGTTACACATATGATTAAGAGATACTGCAGTTAAACTCAATGAATACTTTTGAGGGTATATTATTTAAAAGGCACTTTCTTCTAAGAGGGGATATAAACATAAAAAATTCAGATGGCTCATAAATATGTGTATGTGTGTATGTAAATTTGCATCATAAAGCAGAACAAAATATGTAAGAGCCATAGGATGGAAACAAACTGCTGTGGAGTACCAAAAGAGAGCGATGGCATTGGGAAGTGCAGGATGGGGAGGTGGCATTTAGGAATGGACAGGGAGGGCATCCAGGAGTGCGACACATGGAGATGGGGAAGTATGTGCAGAGCACAGCATAAAAAAGGGAGTTTGGAGAACTGTAAAGAATCCAGTTTGCTTGAAGGATAGATGTTGCTTAAAAATGATTAAGAGACCATCAGGCAGGAAAGGTAGGTCGGGCTGCACTGTGGTCCTGCCTAAGTGTCAGAGGACTTAATTGTCCCTAATTGCTTTAATGTCAACATGTGACCAAATGAACACTTAGTGTGGTGAGTGGGAAGCATGTCCTATACTCTATGGTTTTCTCTACCACCTCAGATAATAGTGTTGAGCCTCAAACCCACAGAACATCCTAGTGGTGTTTAGGTCAGTGGCGCTGGATTTAGGTAACACGCTATCATAGTGTGCACTGTTTATTACATATTATTCACTGAATACATACGTTGCCTAAGTTCTTAGAAAATCTTGGTATTTCTTAATTACAGTATCCTGAATTCTGATTAAGCACTTGTAAAATTTTCAAAAGTAGTTTAAAGTGATCTTTGTAACATGATTAATAGATGCTTTTATTATATTTATTAAGACAGAAATGACTGCTTCTTAGAGTGGTTAAGGTAACTTTAAAAACCCAATTTAACAATTTTTTAAGAGCCAAAACAAAACAGAAACTATGGAATAGGAAGTGGGATGGATGTAGCTCCTCAGTCATCTGGCAGCCAGTGCAGGGCAGGCAGCGCTGTGCGGCACGTTGTTTTCCCTTGATGAATACATCTGCAGAATCAGAGCTTTTCCTGGAATTGAACTCAAGCAAAAATTTGGAGTGTAGGCTTTTAGATGAAAAGAACACTGAATAACGTGTTGGACAATAACTTCAATTATTGCTTTTAAAAAACATAGAGATTGTTCAAGCACTTGGACCCTCTATAAAGGTAGATGTTAAATTAAGGCACAGCTCAGGAAATTCATTTCCCTGCAGAGTAGAGATAACATGATTTTGATACTTTGCTTTTTGATTATTTAATTAAGAGATAAAATTAGGCGATAATGAGAGATGTTCCATAGCGTGATAGGTAGAATAATTCCTCCCCCACCCCCAAAGATGTCCATGTCCTAATTCCTGGCACCAGTGAATATATTACTTAACATGGCAAAAAGGAATTAAGGGTGCTCATAGTCTGGTACTAAAACAAGGATAGGATCTTGGGTTATCTGGTGGCCCAGTGAAATCACAAGAGTCCTTAAAAGTGCACAGGGAGTCCCACAGAAATACAAAGAATTATAAGAGAATATTATGAGAATCTATATGCTAACAAGCTGGAAAACCTAGAAGAAATGGACAACTTCTTAGAAAAATACAACCTTCCAAAACTGACCAAACAAGAAACAGAAAAACGAAACAGACCAATCACCAGCAACGAAATAGAAGCGGTAATCAAAAAACCACCCAAGAACAAAACCCTCGGACCAGATGGATTCACCTCTGAATTCTACCAGACATATAGAGAAGAAATAACACACATTCTCCTTAAATTTTTCCAAAAAATAGAAGAGGAGGGAATACTTCCAAACTCATTCTATGAAGCCAGCATCACTCTAATACCAAAACCGGGCAAAGACCTCACCAAAAAAGAAAATTACAGACCAATATCCCTGATGAACGTAGATGCAAAAATACTCAACAAAATATTAGCAAACTGAATTCAAAAATACATCAAGAGGATCATACACCATGGTCAAGTGGGATTCATCCCAGGGATGCAAGGATGGTACAACATTTGAAAATCAATCATCACCCACCACATCAATAAAAAGAAGAACAAAAACCACATGATCATCTCCATAGATGCTGAAAAAGCATTTGACAAAATTCAGCATCCATTCATGATTAAAACTCTCAACAAAATGGGTATCTACGGCAAGTACCTCAACATCATAAAGGCCATATATGACAAACCCACAGCTAACATCATACTTAACAGCGAGAAGCTAAAAGCTTTTTATCTAAGATCGGGAACAAGAGAGGGATGCTCACTCTCTCCACTGTTATTCAACATAGTACTGGAGGTCCTAGCCACAGCAATCAGACAAAACAAAGAAATACAAGGCATCCAGATTGGTAAAGAAGAAGTCAAATTGTCACTATTTGCAGGTGACATGATATTGTACATAAAAAACCCTAAAGACTCCACTCCAAAACTACTAGAACTAATATCTGAATTCAGCAAAGTTGCAGGATACAAAATTAACACACAGAAATCTGTTGCTTTCCTATACACTAATGATGAACTAACAGAAAGAGAAATCAGAAAAACAATTCCATTCACAATTGCATCTAAAAGAATAAAATACCTAGGAATAAACCTAACGAAGGAAGTGAAAGACCTGTACTCTGAAAACTACAAGACACTCCTAAGAGAAATTAAAGAGGACACTAACAAATGGAAATGCATCCCATGCTCTTGGCTAGGAAGAATAAATATTGTCAAAATGGCTATACTACCTAAAGCAATCTACAGATTCAATGCAATCCCTATCAAAATACCAACAGCTTTCTTCAATGAACTGGAACAAATAATTCTAAAATTCATATGGAACCACAAAAGACCCCGATTAGCCAAAGCAATCCTGAGAAGGAGGAATAAAACAGGGGGAATTACACTCCCTGACTTCAAGCTCTACTACAAAGCCACAGTAATCAAGACAATTTGGTATTGGCACAAAAACAGACCCACAGACCAGTGGAATAGAATAGAAAATCCAAACATCAACCCAAACATATACAGTCAATTAATATTTGATAAGGGAGCCTTGGATATACATTGGGGAGATGACAGCCTCTTCATCAGCTGGTGTTGGCAAAACTGGACAGCTACATGTAAGAGAATGAAATTGGACTACTGTCTAACCCCATACACAAAGTAAACTCAAGGTGGATCAAAGACCTGAATGTAAGTCATGAAACCATAAAACTCTTAGAAAAAAATATAGGCAAAAATCTCTTGGACATAAACGTGACTGACTTCTTCATGAACGTATCTCCCTGGGCAAGGGAAACAAAAGCAAAAATGAACAAGTGGGGCTATATCAAGCTGAAAAGCTTCTGTATAGCAAAGGATACCATCAGTATAACAAAAAGACATCCTACAGTATGGGAGAATATATTCATAAATGACGTATCCGATAAAGGGTTGACATCCAAAATATATTAAGAACTCACGCACCTCAACAAACAAAAAGCAAATAGTCCAATTAAGAAATGGGCAGAGGACATGAATAGACACTTCTCCAAAGAAGAAATTCAGATGGCCAACAGGCACATGAAAAGATGCTCCACATCGCTAATCATCAGAGAAATGCAAATTAAAACCACAATGAGATATCACCTCACACCAGTAAGGATGGCCAACATCCAAAACACAAACAACAACAAATGTTGGTGAGGATGTGGAGAAAAGGGAACCCTCCTACACTGCTGGTGGGAATGCAAATTAGTTCAACCATTGTGGAAAGCAGTATGGAGGTCCTCAAAAAACTCAAAATAGAAATACCATTTGACCCAGGAATTCCACTCCTAGGAATTTACCCTAAGACTGCAGCAGCCCAGTTTGAAAAAGACAGATGCACCCCTATGTTTATCGCAGCACTATTTACAATAGCCAAGAAATGGAAGCAACCTAAGTGTCCATCAGTAGATGAATGGATAAAGAAGATGTGGTACATATACACAATGGAATATTATTCAGCCATAAGAAGAAAACAAATCCTACCATTTGCAACAACATGGATGGAGCTAGAGGGTATTATGCTCAGTGAAATAAGCCAAGCCGAAAAAGACAAGTATCAAATGATTTCACTCATATGTGGAGTATAAGAACAAAGAAAAAAACTGAAGGAACAAAACAGCAGCAGACTCAGAGAACCCAAGAACGGACTAATAGTTACCAGAGGGAAAGGGACTGGGGAGGATGGGTGGGAAGGGAGGGACAAGGGGGAAAAAGGGGCATTACGATTAGCAGATGTAATGTTAGGGGGACACAGGGAGGGCTGTACAACTCAGGGAAGACAAGTAGTGACTCTATAGCATCTCACTACGCTGATGGACAGTGACTGTAATGGGGTTGGTGTGGGGGACCGGATGAAGGGGGTAGTTTAATCACCATAATATTGCACATGTAATTGTAGATTAGTGATACCAAAATAAACTATTAAAAAAGAAGTGGAAGGGAGGCAGAAGTAGGTCAGAGTACGTTTAAGGGAGAAGGGCTTGATCTGACCTTGCTGGCTGTGAAGGTGAAGGCGGGGCCATGAGCCCGGGAATGCGGGTGCCTTTAGAAGCTGCAGTGGGCAAGGAAATGGATTCTCCCCCGGAAAGAATGCAGCCCTGCTGACACCTTGATTTTTCACCCAGTGTGCCCCCTTCTGGACTTTTAACCTACAGAATTGCAGGTAATAAATCTGTGTTTTCAAGCTACTAAATTTGTGTTGATTTGTCACAGCATCAGTAGGAAGCTAATATACATAGACCCTCTCTACTATCACAGCCAGCTCATAATAAAGTCCTCTAAGTACCCATCATACAAATATTCCATGTTTTAGCCCACGTGAGTTCTGAGCTTCGGGTACCGGAATTGCCAGTGTTCTGGGGAGGCTTGTGAATCATATGTTATACAGACGCTTATGAATCAGAGTTGACTTCTCATTTAGAACAATCCATTTCAACACACATTGGTAGAAGGGCAGCTAAGGGAGAGCGAGCAGGTACACCTTGGCCTGGACTCCACCCGTGGATCTGTAATTTGCTGACCCATCTGTTACCCAAGACGATTCAAACTATAAGACGGAATGAAAGCTGAAGTGTGGAGATGGCCAGACCTTGGTAGGTACTACAGCATGAACTGAATGAATGATTGGATGGGGGAATGAATGAAGAGAACGAAGGAATAAAATATGAATCAAGCTCCTGATTAAGGAAGAAACACCCCTGCGTTCTCTTGAGTTGAGGCAGTGAGGAGACCAGCCACATACTTAGGGTCCTACCTGGAAACTGTTAGAGACCCAGACCCCTGAGTCCCATGTCACTGGAGATCTTCTGGTGGCTGAACAGTGCTGTTCCTACAGAATGGCAGACACAGCGACTGTTTGTCCTCTTTTAATTAGGTATTGAATGCTCCCTAGGTGCCACACAGTATGCTCTTTTTAAACATTTTTCATGTTTTTATAAATATTTGGTAACACAAAAGACTGTGTGTTCTGTGTGTGTGTGCATGTGTGTATGAGTTTGTACGAGGATGCCTAAAAATAAAAGGAACATTTGGACCTTTTCTGTTCATCTGAAGAAATAGAACATTATAAAGATGTGAAGTTCCCTGCATGTGACTCCATGGTCACACACCCTTATCTCCTCTCAAAGGATAGTTATATTTGGAATATCGTTTTTAATTCCTTCGTTTTCTTATTATTTTACCTCAAATGTATATGTCCCTAAGCAATATATATTTTATTTTTTACAATTTTATTGAAATGGCATCATTCTGTGTGCATTCTCCTTCTAACCGCTTTTTATTAACTGTACTGATGCATGAGGCTATAATGTATCCATTTTCACTGCTCCAAAGTATTTTATTGTACTCATATCCCCAAATACATGTATATATAACTCTATTCCTCTGTGGATGAACATTTGAGTTACATCCAGTCTTAACCTTTGCAGACATGCTTCTGTGAGCATAACGTGTTCAGAACCCAATATATATTTCTTCAAGGCATACATTTAGGAGCTGCTGGATCATAGTGGACTTATATGTTCAGCTTTAAAAAACAATCCTAAACTCTTTCCCAAAGTAGTCGTACCAATTTGTATTGAAAACCAGTGGCAGGGGGGCGGTGCCACCTCCCTCCCTTCCTCGGAGGCAGCGTGGTGCGCGGCTCCCCAGCCCCTTCTCCCTAGGATGTAGCTCTAGGTTGAGGCGCATTGGGCAGGAGAGGCTGCAGAGCAGGGACCCAGAGCAGCTCGGAGGTAGTGAATAATAGCTCTTCAAGTCTGCAATAAAAAAATGGCCTCGAATAAAACTACATTGCAAAACATGGCAAAAAAACAGAATGGAAAGAGTAATGAGGTTGAAGAGGCAGAGCCTGAAGAATTTGTGGTGGAAAAAGTACTAGACCGACGTGTAGTGAACGGGAAGGGGGAGTATTTCCTGAAGTGGAAGGGATTTACAGATGCTGACAATACTTGGGAACCTAAAGAAAATTTAGATTGTTCAGAGTTAATTGAAGCATTTCTTAATTCTCAAAAAGCTGGTAAAGAAAAAGATGGTACAAAAAGAAAATCTTTATCTGACAGAGAATTTGATAGCAAATCAAAGAAGAAAAGAGACGCTGCTGATAAACCCAGAGGCTTTGCCAGAGGTCTTCATCCTGAACGAAAAATTGGTGCCACAGACAGCAGTGGGGAATTAATGTTTCTCATGAAATGGAAAGATTCAGATGAGGCAGACTCGGTGCTCGCCAAAAAGGCAAATATGAAGTGTCCTCAAATTGTAATTGCTTTTTATGAAGAGAGACTAACTTGGCATTCGTGTCCAGGAGATGAAGCTTAATAATTGTGTGTGCATCGCTTTATATATATATTTATATATATGCATATAAAACCCAGGTCTTGTTTTTCTGACTTACTAGTGTGAAGAAATAACTACGTTCTCTTGAAAATCAAGTTTGATGTGTTCGTTTTAAAGTGGTATTGGGGGAGTTGTTGAGTTCTGGGGTTGGGGGGAAATTCGTTGGTGTTTTTTGTATAGCACCGGTTACTTTGAACAAATAAAAAGCTTTCTGTAGTTGCTTCCTTTGTCAGAAAATAACGTGTTGATATCATGGTATATTATTTTCTCTGCATTAGATAACAGTTTTTCTAACTGCTGGGGGGAATCTCCTTAGTCAGTAATGAGAACTTGTGTTTCACTCATGCCTAAGGACCTTTTTGAGTTTTTTTTTATTTGGAGGTTTTTTTGTGTGTGTACACAACATACACATGTAAATGGTTTTTTAATTTTCTTTTTAAAAAACATTCACCAAAACAAAAACAGCATTTCACAACCATGGATAAGCCCATGCTTATGGGATGCCAAGATTTTGAGTAACCTAAAAATAAGTCACTTGAGATTAAATTGAAAGTTTTCCTCAAGGCTTAGCCTTTCAGATTAAATAGATAATTTTATAATTAAGTGGACAATTTAAAAGCAACCATATCACAATCCATATTTACAAACATGCAAATCCCAAGTTTATTTACAGAGGCCCATATAGAAAAATGTTAATCACCACCAACAACCTCCCCATCCAAATGAGAAAACTAGACAAGTCCTGGTGTGTTTTAATTAGACAAGCAAGACAATTAAATGGACATTTAAAGGTTTTTTTCTAGTGAACCATTCCCTTACAAGAAGTTGAAATCCCTATGCTATATTGATCATGTCTCATGGAATGTCTGAGACTCTGTTGGTGGAAACCTAATCAGATGGTTAGAGATGTTGGCAATTTAGGACCTACCGGAATAAATGAGTAAACAAACTTGTGTAATCTAAACTCCTGACATGCATGTTTTTCTTTACCCCAACTCATTCCTTATATGTAGATCAATCTTAGTATTCGGGTTACTGGCTCTGCAGAAGCCAGGAAAAGCAATAACTTTGTAGTGATCAGAATGTTACCCAACTGTATATTGTTTACTTTATTGTAAATAACTGGTAAACAGTGGTCAATAAATAATTTTATATTCCTTTATGTGATTGGATTTTTTTTTTCATTATCTGTTTCTAGGGGTGGGAATAGAAACACCCACACACATTCGTTGAATTACCTTCATGTAATTGTAAGATCCCACTAAGGCATTAGAGTATATGTCTTAGATCATTTGAGCTTAGAAGTTTAAAACTCAACTAGAGTTATGTTTTCACAAAAAATGTTCTTTTGTGGGGTAATACAAATTAGATTCATGTGATGCCTAAGGAATTTGCTTCATTAATGTGAAATTTGGATACTTAGAATCTAGTTTGTTGCAACTGCCAACTAAACAACATCAGAGGTATTTTGATAGCACTGACCCTGTTGTGATAGATACATTTCTACTATTTCCAAAAACCCATACAGAAAAATTTTGCAATATATACAAATATCAGAACATCATGTATACCTGAAACAATGTTATATGTCAATCATACCTCAATAGAATAATTTTTTTGAAGAATAATAAAAGAAAAAACCAGTGGTAGATACAACTTTCCTTTGCTCTAAATCCTTACCAAAATTCAATATTCTGAGTTCTCAAATTTTTGCAATTTGGTGGGATATAAAATGTTTTCTTGTTATGATATGAGTTTTCCTTTTTGTGACTTCTAAAATAGTTGAGCATCTTTTCATATAAGTACTAGCTATTCACATTCCTTTTCAATGAAGTATCTGATCATGCATTTTGTCCTTTTAAAAAAATTGGCTTTGTCTGTTCTTTGCATATTTTGGATACTAATTCTTTGTTATTATATAGGTTCCAACTATCTTCTGAGTGTGTGACTCAACATTCCTCCTGGATTTTTTTGGTATTTGATTAACAGAAGTTCTTGATTTATTCTTAATGTCTTCAATATTTTTCTTTTTATGATTAATTTTTCTTTTCATGATTCTTTTTGTGGTTAATAAGGTGAAGAAATTCTTTCCTATCCTGAAGTCATCGAGTCCCCACATGTCCTTCTAAAAGTTAGAAGTTTTGTGTCCTTTGTATGACAGGCACATGAATTATTTTTTGGTTTTGGTGTAGGAAAGGGAATGAGTTAAGAGGCAAAGTAGAGATGCTCTCCTGTCTTCAGGTCTGTTTCAGTATTAGTTCTTTACTCTTCCTTATCTCTGATTGAGTTTGGGTAAGACAGAATTATTTGATCCTTTAATGTTTGATAAAATTGTTTATAAAACCGTATGTAGAAACTGATTAAAAGGTATGTTGTTTCTTTATAGAAATATTTTAAATGATTGATTCACTTTAATGGTTGTGAGCGTTGTTTCTTCTTAAGTCGGTTTTCTGTTACTTTTTTAGGAGTATAGGTATTTTGCTTGTGTTTTCAAGTAGATACGGCATAAAAATTATAGTCTGATCTTTTAGATCTGTGTTGTATCCCTGTCATATTGCTTTTCATTCCTGATATGTTTTGTTTTGCCTTTTCCTTCTTGATTAATTTTTGCTAAAGATTTATTAAACTTATTAGCATTTTCAAAAAATCAACTTTTTTTATTCTATTGTATCTTTGTTTTCTATTTTGTTAATTTTAGCACTTACCTTTATTATTTCCTTTCTTCTACATTCTTGGATTTATTGGGTTGCTTTTTTCTACCTTTATGTGTCATGCTTAGCTCATTAACATTCAGGTTTTTTTCTAGTGTAAGCAATTAAGCCTCTTTATGGCTTTATCTGACCTTGGTCAGGCAACAACTCTCTGCCTTGGTTACACATCCTTAAAATGGGGGTAGTGACAGTTATCTTAGGGCTGTGGTGAAGAGTAAGTGAATTAACATGTAAGGAATTTAGGTAATACCTGGTGCAGAGTAAACATTAGATAAGTGCCCTTCCCACCCACCTTCTTTCTCTCTTCTTCTCAAACATCTTTCTCAAACATCAAGCAGCTATTTAACACCATAAGCTTTGATGAAACGTATTTTTGTAATTAATTCAGATTTAGTTGTTTCTAATTTCTATCATGTTTTTTCTTTGATCCATAGATTATTCATATTTTTGTAATTTCCAAACATAGGAGGTTTTTTTTTTAGTTATTTAAAAAACTGATTTATGACTTAACTATACTGTGGTCAGAAAACATGATCTATTTGATATCAACTTATCAAAATTTGTGAGACCTGATTTATGATCGAATGTGTGTTTTTGTAAATATTTGTTTTGTTTTGTTTTTATTCTTACAAGTTAGACTATTGCCGTTATCCTATTAACGTTTGTTTCAGTTTACTGACATGGCTACCACTTTCTGTGCTCATCATTCCTTTTTGTATCTGGGCTCATTTTCTTTCCTCCTATAGAAAATTCTTCTAAGTCTTTCGGGGAGGGTTGCTTACTGGTATGTTGCCTCCAGTTTATCTGAATGTATCTGTCTATCTGAAAATGTCCATATTTTGCCATCATTCTTAAAAGATAGCTTTGCTGGGTGCATAATTCTCGACTGATAGTTGTTTCTCCTAGTACGGTACAGATAATGTTCTCCTGACGCCAATAGTTGCTGTTGTGAAGTCAGCTGAGTGTCTAATGAGATACAAGGTAATATCTCTTTTTCCCATTGGTTGCTTTGAGATCTTTTCTTTCACTTTGGTATTCTTAAGTTTCTTTGTAATGTGTCTAGGAGTGGATTTTTTTTTAGTGATCTTGCTTGGTATTCTCTATACTTCTTAATTCAGAGGATTGATAACTCCTATCAGGTTTGGAAAATTCTGATTTCCTCTCCTTTATTCCCATTGCTATCCATTGATGGAACATCAAAAAAGTGTTCATTGGTTTTCTTATTCAAGCTTCAGTATTCTTTACCTTCCTTCATAGTTTTCTACCTCTGTGATGGATTCTTATAGATCATTGATTCTTTATTCAGTCATGCATAACCTGCTATTTAACAGCTGCTTTGAGGCTTTCACTTCAATAATTATATTTCTCTATTTTAGTTTGGTTTTTTAAAGTTTCTGGTCATTTAAAAAACTCTCCTTGCTTATGGTTTCATTTTTTTCTTTTATTTCTTTAAACACGTACAGACTTTATTTTCTGTATTTGATAAATCCTGGTGAGTCTGGTCCACTATTTTTTTCCTGTGGCTCTTTAATTTTCTTGTATTTAAAAAAATTTTAAGGTTATATTTGTTTGAAATGTATTTGTGGGAACTTTTTGAGGTCTGAAAAGATTCATTTTTACAGGTAGAAGTTATGTTTGCTTTTACCAGACACCTAGGGATAATACAGATTTAGATCTATTTAATATAAATATTTTAGGTGACAGTTTTTTAGACAGATAATGTGAATGCAGGACCCAAATCCATGTGAAGTCTGGCCCATCGTCATGGATTTTCAGGAGTGGGTTTGCCATATGAAATACAGTCTTGATGAATTTGAATTTCATATAAACCAGGAAAAATGCTTTAGTATAAGGATATTACTTATATAAAATTCAAATTTAACTGGGTGCCAAATATTTGTGTATATTTATATACTTTATTTTTTAGAGCAGCTTTAGATTCAGGGCAAATATTAGGTTCTTGCAGACCCATCCTCTCTATCACCACACAGCCATCCCCACCAGAGGGGTACCTTTGTGGCAATTAATGAGCCAACACTGGCACATTATTATCACCCAAAGTCCACAGTTTATATAGGGCCCACTCTTGGTGTTGTTCATTCTGTGGATCTTGAAAAATGTATGATGGCATGTATCCACCATTATAGTAACATAGGGAATAGTTTCTGTGCCCTAGAAAACCTAGCTCCCTGTATTTTTATTTCTAAATCTGACAACCTGACTTAGGGGAGACTATTTTCCTTCTACTAAAAGCCAAGACCAAGACAGATAACTTTCCTTGTCTACTGCTTAGATAAGGTGTTTACATTCTCCCCTTGTTTAACATTTCTCTGAGGGCACAGGCTTTTCTCTGTGGTGTCTTTCTGTAGTGGTCTCTGGTAATCTCTTGTCCACCAGTGTTTCCATTAAGATTAATGCTCTAGGTCGTCTGGGACTGAAGATGCTACCAGGATAGCTGAATGTTAATCATCTCTTATTTCCTTGGATTTATTCTATGGCTATATTCCTGATTTCAGAGGAATGTTTTACTCTCTTGCTACCTTATCCATACCCTTTTAAAGATTAAAAAAAATACTGAATCAAACATTCTTAAGTATGCTATAGTGGGAGGATTTTTAGGATCTCTAGTCTACTGCCAGCAATGAGGAATTTTAAATCTTTATGTAGATTCTCTCTTTCAATCCTTACAACCTAACGAGATGGATATTATTATTATTTCACTTTCACAGAGAAAATTGAGATTTATAAAGGTTAAAAAATTTGCTTACGTTCACAGAGCAACAACCAAATCCAATCCTTGCTAATTGGTAAACCTATATTTTCACCCAGTTTGCTATATTGTCTTCCATTTCTCAATACCTTGCACTGTTCAAAGCAGCAAAAAGTGTTAAAGCTCATTTTATTTATTTTTATGGCTGTAATTTACTTATTTAATTACAGTCAGAAGCGCTGCTGGTGGGCAGTCCTTCGGTGGACGCGCTGGATTTTTATGAGGCTGGTCCCCCTTGGTCAGCACCTCAGCTTGCTTTGGTCTCTTGAGGGATTTAGTACAGACCGAGGTCTTGTCCTTAGCTTACTGGTTTGGAAACTCAGTTACATCAGTTTACCTGGAGCTGACCTGACTCTAGTGTACTGAATCATGCTAACAAATCTCATCAGCCAGAATTCCAGTATGTTAATTTTGGGGAAGATAATCCGTTTCGGTAACTAGAATACTTGTATGCATTCTCTGGGGCCTTTGCCGGTGTCAAGACAATGGGGGAAACACATCTGTGACCAGACATATGCTTGAAACATTTGAATTAGAAAAAGGAAAATAAATGACTTACAGGCTATGGGACATCTGGTAAAATGAATGTTCCTAATAACTGAGATTTCTACCATAGGACAGATCAGTTGTGAGCAGATGTGGAGCATGCACTGCATACTGGTCACCATGCCAGGCACTGCAGATGCAAAGGTGAATATGACCTGCCCTGAGGAACTGATCATCTCGGGTCTTCTCTCTCACTTAGGCAATGCTCAATCAACAATTAAAACTTCTCTTTTATGTTCCCTGCAATGTTCTTCAGTTAGTCACAGACCTGAGGAAACTGCCATCGGACGCCAACTCTAACCTGATGAGATTTCTAGGTCTCCAAGGAGCTCTCAGTGTTGTATTTACAAGCTGTCTCTAGGCAAGGTGCTTTTTTGGGTCGCTCTTCTCCATGTGTATGTGGTTCTTCACCCACCATCGTCCTCTGTGCTGAGTACTCTGGGCCCTGCTGTTTCCTAAGAGCCACCGCATGGCACTAGGTTCTTGTGCAGTGCGGCTGAAATCAGTCCACCTGTGCATCGGCCAGCGGTTTCACAGGGAGTGGCTACAAATACCTTGGTTCCCCTTTGTCTTTGTCCATGGGGGGCTGTGAGGAAAGGCTGTTTGCTCATTTCCTTCCTGTAGTAATGGGGAGTATGGAGGCTTTGGGTTACAAATAAAGCATCGGAGGTTTGAGAACGTGGGAGAATCTAGCAATATCACTTCATGCTATGAGCATGAACCTTCATGAGCAGTATCACTTCAAAACAACTTTACACTTGAGAGTTAAGTTTGCCCCCAAATAGAACCAAATTTTTAAATAGGAGTGCTACACTCACTACCACAGGGTGGCCCTGCCCCAGAGGACTGTCCTAGTGCAGGGTCTGGCTTTCATCCTTAAATTCAGCTTAGTTGAGTCAGTCAGTCTGAGACTTAACCTTTGTTTTCTGGGTCACTAAAACTGGGAGTACTGGGGCATCTGATATAATCTTGGCCAGGGAGTGTTTGACTCATTTCTTTGTTTGACTCAACTTGAGAATATTGGAAAGGTTAGCTTAATACAATAGTTTTTTCATGGGAAGAAAGAAGAAATTCACATTTTAATCTAGATAAATAAGATATTAATTTAACTCTTTAAAGATACTTAACTCCTAGGAGCCTGCAGCAAATCCTTTAATGTTAGGTAACTGATGGAGGTTCCTGGACCTGCAGGGCCGCTCACCTCTAATCTGTGCTACGTGTGAAGTCACTAAATTGAACAGAACTGCTCAGAAAAGAGAATTTGAAAAACCTAATGAAAACTAAAGTCAAAAGCAGTCTAGTTCAGAGGCAAGTAAAAAGCAGTTCCTTCATAACGGTATTTTGATAGGGCCAGCAGTGTACATGGTTTCCCTTTCATTACTCATGGCCAGATGCTCACAGTATTAGAGATAAACTATTTTCATTAATGAGTATGTTAATTTGATCCGTATACAGAAGTTTTTCTGGTGTCTTCTCTAGTCCAAACTGTTCTGCTAACCTACCAGTTTCCACTCAGACTAGTCAATTGACTATTTTAATTAACCCTGACACAGAAGGGAGTAAGGAGAAACTGAACACAAAATTTGTTGTTTCTGGCTTCAGTTTCATGGGGCTCATTAAGGCCCTGGATAGCTGACCTGCCTGCAGCAGGGTCCAGTAGTGCTGAGGACCTGCGGATGCCTGGCATTTCCCCAGGGTCATGCCAAGTGAAGCGAAGCTACGTTCAGGATATTGCTTAGTGTGTCACTAGAGAAAATCACCTTTACCCTGGCGCTGTTTCCAACCATCATGCGGCAGGTAAGTGCCGCAGTTCAAAGAGGAAGTCAGTGTTGGGAGAAATGCATTCAGGGGAAATGAGGAGACTTCAGTACTGGCAGTCACTGGAACCACCCATCTGCTTTTCTCATTTATCAAGAACAGTCATTTCACTAAGGAGAAAGGAAGAAGGCAATAAGGAGTTCGCTTGTCACATCCTTATTTATGGGAAAGGAGGCAGTTTCTCTGTATTGAGATTCTGAGAATTCCACACTATTCCTTTCATTGTTGCAGGCAAGCTTTCAATATTCAATGAAGAGTCATAGGCGGTGGTCTCCCCCACCCACAGAAAAATTCCTTGAAGGACTCATGAGACCATCAACATTCAGCAGCTGGTTAAGACACTGTTTAGACTCCTGGAATGATGCTGGGAGATTCTTGGATTTATGGTCTTGGGCAAGGGACTCAAGAGTGGGAAAATCGGGTAGCATAACAATCTAAATTCAAACCCACAGGAAACTACTCATTTGCTCCTCTTAGTATAGTCACTGCCAACTGGCAGAAACAAACAAACAAAAAGTTAATATCCTTTCTGCTCTGCATCAAGTATAACATAGGAGACCATAGTCTCCATGAAATTGTCTGGACTCAATCATGCCACGCTAAATGCTTACTTTAGAGCCTGTAGCGCTGACTGGCAGTTAACGCCCAATGAACTCTAACAGATCTTCATAGGTAAAGTGATTGGGAATGCTGACACTCTCCCTGATATTCCTGGGTTACATGGCTTTCTTCTGCCAGGGAGATATGGAACAGAGTGGTAGGAACCTTAAAAGCCAGGAGTTCCTGAGCACACAGCCTAACTTAGAAAAAAATAAGAAGCAGATAATGAGGTGAAGCATGCCAGGGAAGCAAACACATGAGATGCATCGTCACTAGCTGTGTCTAGCTCATATAAGGCAAGGGTTCTCAATTCTGTTGGCCTCAGCACCCCTTTACGCTCTTAAAAATTGAGGATCCCAAAGAGCTTTTGTTCAGAATGGGCTAGACTACTAATATTTACAATATTACAAATTATGCGGATACTCCAAATGTTGGCACATTTCATTATTATGCAAAACCAAAGAGCACATGTTAATATCACCAGCAATCTTATCAGAAAAGCCTTGAGATTTTGGGAAGCTATTAAGTTCATGGTGTTGGATACAAGTTTTCAATGATCTAATTTTTACTTTAAACTTGAATTTTAGTGTTGGCAACAAATACCTTCTGTTTTCCTTCAGTGACCAGATTTTTAAGAAAATATCCAACAAACACTCAAGTCTGAGTAACTACAGTTATCTGTCATCTTTTTTTAAGTGTTTTAGTCTTCAATGATAAAAAAATGCATATAAAACTTGATATTCCATAAAGTTTTTGTTTGTGTAAGTAGATGGGACTCTTATAGGCCCAGACAAATGGGTCTATATCATTTTATGTCTATTTCACACAGCAAAAACCAGAGCTAAAACCTCAAAAGAATACTATTTCTCATGTATTTGGAGCTGACTCTGATAAAGTCTTGGTTATAATTTAAATGTATGCACAGGTTTAAAAAAATAAAATGAAAATAGCACTTTATATGCAAGGGTTCTCTATTTGATGGTCACACTTTTAAAGAGCTTCTCTAGGGTTTAACCATAGCCTGCATCTTTACAGAGAAGTCTTTTTCTCTTTTAGTATAATTCCAAGTCTGTATGTATACAGTATACAGTAAGGTCTGATTTCTTACACGTGAAAATGGTTAACTTAAAAACAAACATAATATAGATGTTTAAAAATTAACTCTCAGTTTCTGCTTCCCTTTGGTATTAAATGTTGCTTACAAAGGACTACAGTCCTCTGTTTTCAAGGTTAAGTATTAGGTACTGATGTCTGCTTCCTGCCTTCCACATAGATGAGAAATTGGCTTCCATGATCACAGCAAATAATAAAGTTGACTTTCGTTTTCTTCAATTACTGAAACAAGTATTTTTTGAGCTGTCTCTTCTGAGACTTCTAAGTTATGCTTCAGATTATACAGTTCTGTGTTTGTGCGTTCTTGCTTTGACTCTGCGATATCCAGTAACTCATCTTTCCTTTTTCTCTCTCTGCTTTTAGTTTATTGACTTCAATTTCAAGTGCCTTCAATTTCTGCTTATAATCTTGCTTCTCTTTCACGATACAAGTCTTCACCATCTTAGCATCGTGCAAGACGTGCTCCAACAATTTCAGTTTACCTGAACAGTCTGCAGTTGACTGCCTCAATAATATCTTTGTCCTTCAGCTTTATCATTGTAGTGAGAGACTGTTCTTGAGCTTGCAACTGAGCAGAAAGTTCCACTAATGTGCGGCTGAGATTTTCGTTTCTAGCCTCAAGGTCTTCAGAGAGGAGAGAGTAATGAGTTGCCTTTTGAGCCATTTCCTGAAGCTACAGCTGAGTCTTGTGAAGAGCCATTTGGCATTAAATTTGATTAGATTCAAGGGCTTTTACCTTCTTCGTGAGTGACCTGATTGTTTCAGTTCTTTTAGGTAGTTCACCTTCCAATTTGCTTCCACGTCTAGCACTTTCTGCCGATCCTCTTCCCATGAATGAGGTTGTCTCTGATGCACTGCAAGCGCATCATTGAGCTCTTTATCTCGATCTTTCAGTTCTCCAATGAGCAACTGCAGCTCTTTCCGCCGCGGTCTCTCAATAATGGAAAGCTCGACTTCTGGTGCCCGGCGAGGAGGGTCCCCGGAGCGTTCACAGGGGTTTTCGCCGCCGCCAGATGAAGTCGGTGTGCGCAGCGCCACCTTAGAAACGCCATAGGCGTGCCTGCCCCGAGCTGCAAGCCCGCCACGCCGCCTGCCCGTCAGTCATTCTTTCAAGTAAAAATAGTGTCCCATGAAAACAAGAGGCTCACAACGCAAACTGTTGACATCATAGCACTTCTGTATGCAGTGAGGGTGCTTTAAGAGTACTTTCCACTCTATCATACAGAATATTAAAAAGATGTGCACTCAGAGGTTGAGATTTAAAGGTTTACTACATCATCACTGACACTTTTAAGTGAAGCCGGCTTTTTTTTTTTTTTTTGGTAATTTCAAGTACAGGGTAGTGACCCATTTAATGAGACTGCCGGTACAGTTGGGTCCTTGGGCAGGTCAAGGGCCTTTCAGTACCACTGATTTAAGACATCTCAACTCTTGATCTTTTAGAACCACACAAACTTCCCCGTTTCATCTAGTCTGGAAGACTTAAATTACATGGCTCATCATTCCCATCAAAGCAAATTGAACTGGACTCTAGAACTTCCGACCCACTTTCAGCTGAGCCAAGCTCTGATTTCCTAATTGTCAGATTCAAATACTAGATTTTTTTTATAGCAAATGGTTGGCTCCCCTGAATGAGGTATCGTTAAAACATATGGGTTATTAGCGTCATATTCCTTCTGCTCATTTGTTTTGCATTTTGCATTTATACCCTGAGGAAGATTCCAAATTTGTTCTTCAAGTAATGGAAACACTGTGCTGGTCTGTCCTCAAACTCCAGTTCCAGCCTTGCAGGTGCTAGCCAAGCTTGCTTTCACCGTATTCAGACTTAACGTTCTTAGTTCTCAGAAGAAAAACAAAATCTCCAATAGCAAGGAAATTGCTTTGAATCAGCCGTGCAAGGAAAGTCATGAGGCTTAAGAACTGGGAAAGGCCAGCTTTTCATGCTTGTCAAAGGATTTGCGCTCTTGAATCAAAGACTCCATGGGAGGGAACTGGCCCAACCCAAAATGTTTTAGCAATGTGGAGAAGTAAACATAGAGTAAGTTGTAAAGTAAAAGACACAAGTAATGAATGTTTTAATTGTACAAATGAAAGATCAGACATCTTTTGCCAGATGAGAAGTTAGAAATTATCATTGGCTTCATGCTTCATTCAAAGGAGACTAAATCGATTCATAAAGACTGGTGACAAGTCCTGGTACACCACATAAGAAGAATTGGAGCTATCTCGCCCTATAGACTGGTGCTCCGGCTTGGAAGGGTAGGGAGTCTATTTTCTTCTTATCCATGTTTGATCATTTACTATCGGGCCCATTCTTCCCCCAGGATTAGGACTGGCTACGTAATTTGTGGGGCCCATTGCAAAAATGAAACTACTGCCCCTTTATTTAAAAATTATTACAGACTTAAAGAAGGCAACAAGCAGAGCATGAGGCCAAGTGCTCTGGCCAGGATATGCTGTTGACCCAAAGGCAAGCCACAATAGTGGTGACAGACAAGGTATGAGACTCAGAACAGTTTCCCGAGGTCTCCTCTGAAGCTGCAACATTGGGACATTCTTTAGGTCACCGTCTTGGAGGGAATATTAGGCGCCTGGGGCCCATAGTATGAAATCAGAGACTGAGACCCCTCCAAGCCTTGGAGACACATGCAGCCCGCCCCTCCCTGCTCCTTGCTGCTCATTGAAAACTTGGCTGTTCTTTCAGATTTTAGACAAATCACATTGCTGCTGTGAAGCCATCTCAATAATGTTTTAAACAACAATCTCTTTCTTCTCTCAATTCCTATAACGTTATTGCCTGTACCACTTATTTGGCACTTAGTAGATGGTGCCAGTTTTAGATTAATTGCCAAGTACGTGCTTGCTAATTGTTAATTAAGCTATCTGAAAAACAGGTTCTTTGACAGTGCTCTAAAAATTTTGTTCTACCCACAACTAGTAAAAAAAGTGATCAGAATATTCTAACCTGGAGCTCATGGATTTGCTTCTTGAGGATCTAAGAACCCCCAGAAATTATAAATGAAACTGTGGAAATCTGTCACAGATGTGTATATGTCATTTTCCAGAAGTACTACCACCCCACCTCGCCCCCGCAAAAAGAGTAAATCACAACTAAAACAATATTCTCAACAAGTATACTCTGATTGGTCTTTTGGGGATTTTTAACCCAAGATCAGCTACACCGGAGTGAGGAAAGTTCATACACACAGTCCATCCTCACACCCTCAACTATAAAAGCATTTCCTTCCTTGACTGTGCCAGTAGGCTTTTCCTTCTTTCTGTTGTTTTCACATTGGAATTTCAACCATCTCATCACCTTTGAAATTCCACTGGGCTCTGTGTTGGGAAGACAGCCCTTGGATCGCCCCCTCGATTCTGTCTGGCCGCTTGCAAGCCCGTAGTTGGTGCCAGTGAAGCAGGATACGTGACTATAACATTTAGCAAGGTGGCTCCTTAGTGATGAGCGAGACAAGCAATTAAACTAGGGGCTGGCACACCTTTTGTGTAAAGGGCAAATAGTAAATATTTTAGGCTTTGGGGATCTGTAGAGAAAAATGAAAGTTCCTATGGCCAGGCTTCTCACCTGGCCCTGGTCGGCTTCCTCACTGCCCATGTGTGGGCAATACATTATTACTGACTCTGTATAAAGAGCTCCTCCTGGTGCCCTGGGCTGCATGGCTGCAGGAGAGCAGAGGCTGGAGTGGTGGTAGTGCCAAGAACAGAGACTGAGATGGCTGCGGGTAGAGAAGCCCAGAGGCAGAGACCGGCTTGCTGCATGCAGACTTGCTTTGAGGTGGACGGGATTCTAGCACTTGCTCTGCCACTATGAGAATAAAGCTGGGTATAAACCCCTTCACCCCAAGAACGTTCCATTGTCATTTTTCAGTCTTACTAAATCAAGAGTGAACTTGCTGGCGCCCATTGGCAAGACAGGGTCACATGGTTTCTTTGCACCTACTCACTGTACCATTGCTCTGTGAACACAGCCCCCAGGTAAACAATAGGTGTTGCTGTGTCCAAGTACAACTCTATTGCTATCCTGTGTCAAAGTATGATGACAACTCTATTTAAAGTCAGGCAGTAGCTGCATATGGCCCACAGGCCAGAGTTTGCTCAGCTTTGATCTAATTCGTATGTCTTGCCAATGGCTTTCAGCCCCGGGCAGGTTCACTATGGAGTCAGTGAGACCGAGGAATGACAATGGAATGTTCTTGGGGTAAATGGGTTCACTATCGCCAGCTTTATTTTTCCCGTGATAGGTAGACCACTAGAATCATGTCTGCATCCAGCAGCCTGCAGGTCTGTAACCCTCCTGCGTCTCTGCCTCCACCCAGAGCACGGGGCAGAGCTCTTTATACAGTGACTCGGTCAATAATAGCTTATTGGTGTACTTTCGGGAAGATGGCGGTGTGAGCAGGGCGGCAGAAATCTCCTCCCAACACTATATTTATCTACGAAAACACAGAAAATACATCTATTCCTAAAAGAGAGACGAGAATACACAGGAAAGCGCACAGCGTGCAGCTACACCCGAGAGGACTCGGCACCCCAAGAGGCGGGTAAGATACGGAGCCGCGACCCGGCGGGACCCGAGCCCTCCCCCACCCCAGCGCACCGGCGGGAGGAGAGGATTCAGAGCCGGGAGGGAGTGGAAGCGCACCCCGCGAAGTAGCCAGCCCCGGGGATCTGCGCGGGGAGCGCTGACCCACATTGCGCAGTGCAGAGGAGATTGGAGAGACAGAGCGGCAGGATCTGAGTGGGGAACGCGCCAGGGTGCTTGCAGCTGGCTCCCGGGAAGGAAAAAAAAAAGTGCGCGCTTTCTTCAGCGGTCTTAAAGAGACAGGAGCCCAGCAGAGGAGCCAGATCGCCCCAGCACACTCAGCCCAGCAGGATGGGAGTCCTGGGGAGTTTCAGACGCCTTAGCTGGCGACTGAGGAAGCGTAGCCATACTTAACACTTCTCACTGAGATCAACAGCCTCCTATTTGTTCCCACCCCTGCCAGAGCGATAAAGGGCCCTGCAGAGCGGCACAGTCACGGCTGTGGAATAGTGGGGCAACAGCGCCACCTAGAGCATTCCCACAGAATCTACATCCGGTGTGCATTTTTTTTGTTTTTTGCTTTTGTTTTTGTTTTTTCTTTTCTTTCTTTTTTTTCTTTCTTTCTTTCTTTCTTTCTTTCTTTCTTTCTTTCTTTCTTTCTTTCTTTTTCTTTTTTTTCTCTCTTTTTCTTTTCTTCTCTTTTTAAAGTCTTAAAGAGCCCAGCTGACATACGTGGCAACTATCAGTGACCAATTCTATAGCCATGAAAAGAGAGAGGAATATGGTTAAGACCAAAATCAACCAGACAACCCCAGAGAGGGAGTCTGAAGGGATGGAAATGCACAGCCTCCCTGAAAAAGAATTCAGAATAACAGTCATAACCATACTGATGGACCTGCAGAGAAATGTGCAAGAGCTGAGGGAGGAAGTGAGGGAACTGAGGAAAGACAACACAGAAATCAGACAAGCGATCGACTGGCTTAACAGCAGAATGGATGAGATGCGAGAGACTGTTCATGGAATAGCAAACAGAGAACAGGAGTACAGAGCAGCTGAGGCAGAGAGAGATAAAAGGATTTCTAGGAATGAAAGAAAATTAAGAGAACTGTGTGACCAATCCAAACGGAACAATATTCGCATTATAGGAGTACCAGAGGAAGAAGAGAGAGAAAAAGGGATAGAAAGTGTCTTTGAAGAAATAATTGCTGAAAACTTTCCCTCGCTGGGGAAGGAAGTAGTCTCGCAGTCCACCGAAGCTCATAGATCTCCCAACACAAGGGACCCAAGGAAGACAACACCAAGACACATAATAATTAAGATGGCAAAGATCAAAGATAAAGACAGGGTATTAAAGGCAGCTAGAGAGAGAAAAAAGATCACCTACAAAGGAAAACCCATCAGACTATCATCAGACTTCTCAACAGAAACCTTACAGGCCAGAAGAGAATGGCATGATATATTTAACGTAATGAAACAGAAGGGCCTCGAACCAAGAATATTGTATCCAGCACGATTATCATTTAAACATGATGGAGGGATTAAACAATTTCCAGATAAACGAAAGTTAAGAGAATTTGCCTCTCATAAACCACCACTACAGGATATCTTAAATGGACTGCTCTAGATGGAAGCACACCTAAGGCTAAAAAGATGTCACCAGAGAAAAAAAATCATAGCAAAGAAAGCAGACCATCCAAATACAACTAAAGGCAAAGAATAAAACACCTATTATAGAAAGAATGGAGGAGGAGGAATAAGAAGGGAGAGAAAGAAAGAAACATCAGACTGTGTTTACAATAACTTAACAAGAAAGTTAAGTTAGATTGTTAGATAGTAAAGAAGCAACCCTTGAACCCTTGGTAACCACGAATCTAAAGCCAGCAATGGCAATAAGTACATACCTATCAATAATCACCCTAAATGTAAATGGACTGAATGCACCAATCAAAAGACACAGAGTAACAGAATGGATAAAAAAGCAAGACCCATCTATATGCTGCCTACAAGAAACTCACCTCAACTCCAAAGATATACACAGACTAAAAGTGAAGGGATGGAAAAAGATATTTCATGCAAACAACAAAGAGAAAAAAGCAGGTGTTGCAGTACTTGTATCAGACAAAATAGACTTAAAACGAAGAAAGTAGCAAAAGATAAAGAAGGACATTACATAATGATAAAGGGGTCAGTCCAACAAGAAGATATAACCATTATAAATATATATGCACCCAACACAGGAGCGCCAGCATATGTGAGACAAATACTAACAGAATTAAAGGAGGAAATAGACAGCAATGCATTCATCTTAGGAGACTTCAACACACCACTCACTCCAGAGGACAGATCAACCAGACAGAAAATAAGTAAAGACACAGAGGCACTGAACAACACACTAGAACAGATGGACCTAACAGACATCTACAGAACTCTACACCCAAAAGCAACAGGATACACATTCTTCTCAAGTGCACATGGAACATTTTCCAGAATAGACCACATACTAGGCCACAAAAAGAACCTCAGTAATTTCAAAAATATTGAAATCCTACCAACCAACTTCTCAGATCACCAAGGTATAAAACTAGAAATAAATTTTAGAAAGAAATCAAAAAGGCTCACAAATACATGGAGACTTAACAACACTCTCCTAATTAATCAATGGGTTAACGACCAAATCAAAACAGAAATCAAAGAATATATGGAGACTAATGACAACAACAACACAAAGCCACAACTTCTGTGGGACGCAGCAAAGGCAGTTCTAAGAGGAAAGTATATTGCAATCCAGGCCTATTTAAAGAAGGAAGAACATTCCCAAATGAATAGTCTAAAGACACAATTACTGAAATTGGAAAAAGAAGAACAAATGAGGCCCAAAGTCACCAGAAGGAGGGACATAATAAAGATTAGAGAAGAAATAAATAAAATTGAGAAGAATAAAACAATAGAAAAAATCAATAAAACCAAGAGCTGGTTCTTTGAAAAAATAAACAAAATAGATAAACCCCTAGCCAGACTCATTAAGAGAAAAAGAGAATCTACACACATAAACACAATCAGAAATGAGAAAGGAAAAATCACGACGGACCCCACAGAAATACAAAGAATCATAAGAGAATATTATGAGAATCTATATGCTAACAAGCTGGAAAACATAGAAGAAATGGACAACTTCTTAGAAAAATACAACCTTCCAAGACTGACCAAGCAAGAAACAGAAAAACTAAACAGACCAATCACCAGTGACGAAATCGAATTGGTAATCAAAAAACTACCCAAGAACAAAACCCCTGGGCCTGATGGATTCACCTCTGAATTCTACCAGACATATAGAGAAGAAATAACACCGATTCTCCTTAAAGTTTTCCAAAAAATAGAAGAGGAGGGAATACTTCCAAACTCATTCTATGAAGCCAGCATCACTCTAATACCAAAACCGGGCAAAGACCTCACCAAAAAAGAAAATTACAGACCAATATCCCTGATGAACGTAGATGCAAAAATACTCAACAAAATATTAGCAAACCGAATTCAAAAATACATCAAGAGGAAATTACACCCTGATCAAGTGGGATTCATCCCAGGGATGCAAGGATGGTACAACATTCGAAAGTCCATCAACATCATCCACCACATCAATAAAAAGAAGAACAAAAACCACATGATCATCTCCATAGATGCTGAAAAAGCATTTGACAAAATTCAGCATCCATTCCTGATTAAAACTCTCAGCAAAATGGGTATAGAGGGCAAGTACCTCAACATCATAAAGGCTATATATGACAAACCCACAGCTAACATCATACTTAACGGCGAGACGCTGAAAGCTTTTCATCTAAGATCGGGAACAAGACAGGATGCCCACTCTCTCCACTGTTATTCAACATAGTACTGGAGGTCCTAGCCACAGCAATCAGACAAAACAAAGACATACAAGGCATCCAGATTGGTAAAGAAGAAGTCAAATTGTCACTATTTGCAGATGACATGATACTGTACATAAAAAACCCTGAAGACTCCATTCCAAAACTACTAGAACTAATATCTGAATTCAGCAAAGTTGCAGGATACAAAATTAACACACAGAAATCTGTTGCTTTCCTATACACTAATGATGAACTAACAGAAAGAGAAATCAGAAAAACAATTCCATTCACAATTGCATCAAAAAGAATAAAATACCTAGGAATAAACCTAACGAAGGAAGTGAAAGACCTGTACTCTGAAAACTACAAGACACTCCTAAGAGAAATTAAAGAGGACACTAACAAATGGAAATGCATCCCATGCTCTTGGCTAGGAAGAATAAATATTGTCAAAATGGCTATACTACCTAAAGCAATCTACAGATTCAATGCAATCCCTATCAAACTACCAACAGCTTTCTTCAATGAACTGGAACAAATAATTCTAAAATTCATATGGAACCACAAAAGACCCCGAATAGCCAAAGCAATCCTGAGAAGGAGGAATAAAACAGGGGGAATTACACTCCCTGACTTCAAGCTCTACTACAAAGCCACAGTAATCAAGACAATTTGGTATTGGCACAAAAACAGACCCACAGACCAGTGGAACAGAATAGAAAATCCAAACATTAACCCAAACATATACAGTCAATTAATATTTGATAAAGTGCCTTGGATATACAATGGGGAGATGACAGCCTCTTCAGCAGCTGGTGTTGGAAAAACTGGACAGCTACATGTAAGAGAATGAAACTGGACTACTGTCTAGCCCCATACACAAAGGTAAACTCAAGGTGGATCAAAGACCTGAATGTAAGTCATGAAACCATAAAACTCTTAGAAAAAAACATAGGCAAAAATCTCTTGGACATAAACATGAGCAACTTCTTCATGAACATATCTCCCCGGGCAAGGGAAACAAAAGCAAAAATGAACAAGTGGGACTATATCAAGCTGAAAAGCTTCTGTACAGCAAAGGACACCATCAGTAGAACAAAAAGACATCCTACAGTATGGGAGAATATATTCATAAAAAACGTATCTGATAAAGGGTTGACATCCAAAATATATAAAGAACTCATGCACCTTAACAAACAGAAAGCAAATAATCCAATTAAGAAATGGGCAGAGGACATGAATAGACACTTCTCCAAAGAAGAAATTCAGATGGCCAACAGGCACATGAAAAGATGCTCCACATCGCTAATCATCAGAGAAATGCAGATTAAAACCACAATGAGATATCACCTCACACCAGTGAGGATGGCCAACATCCAAAACACAAACAACAACAAATGTTGGCGAGGATGTGGAGAAAAGGGAACCCTCCTACACTGCTGGTGGGACTGCAAATTAGTTTAACCATTGTGGAAAGCAGTATGGAGGTTCCTCAAAAAACTCAAAATAGAAATACCATTTGACCCAGGAATTCCACTCCTAGGAATTTACCCTAAGAATGCAGCAGCCCAATTTGAAAGGACAGATGCACCCCTATGTTTATTGCAGCACTATTTACAATAGCCAAGAAATGGAAGCAACCTAAGTGTCCATCAGTAGATGAATGGATAAAGAAGATGTGGTACATATACACAATGGAATATTATTCAGCCATAAGAAGAAAACAAATCCTACCATTTGCAACAACATGGATGGAGCTAGAGGGTATTATGCTCAGTGAAATAAGCCAAGCCGAAAAAGACAAGTATCAAATGATTTCACTCATATGTGGAGTATAAGAACAAAGAAAAAAACTGAAGGAACAAAACAGCAGCGGACTCACAGAACCCAAGAACGGACTAATAGTTACCAAAGTGAAAGGGACTGGGGAAAATGGGCGGGAAGGGAGGGATAAGAGGGAAAAAGGGGCATTACGATTAGCAGATGTAATGTTGGGGGGGCACGGGGAGGGCTGTACAACTCAGAGAAGACAAGTAGTGATTCTATAGCATCTCACTACGCTGATGGACAGTGACTGTAATGGGGTTGGTGGGGGGGACCTGATGAAGGGGTAGTTTAATAATCGTAATATTGCACATGTAATTGTAAATTAATGATAATAAAATAAATTATATTAAAAAAATAATAGCTTATTGCCTAAGGGTGTGGAAGCAGTAGCCTAGCAGCAGGCCAGTTACATCAAGTAGTTTCGGGTCAGGTGAGGATCTTGGCCATAGGAACTTCAATTTTTCCCACATCATGGCTAACTGGGAACTGGGAAATCCCCATTACCATCAAAAAGTACAACCCTGAATAATTAGGTGGGCTTTCAGCACTCTGCATTTCACCAACAGCATGTAATTCTCATCTTGGTTAAAAATGACATACAAATATAAAGGAACCAGCTTGTCCCAGGTAATGGTCCAGACAGGCGGCCCAATGACCTAGGCAGGGAAATAAGGGTGATTGTGTCCTCTTCTCATGCACTCTTTATCGGAGACCACAAAAAAGATTATTGTTTACACAACCACAAACAAGGAACGGGCAGGCTCCTGTTATAAAATCTGGATCACTCCCTGTTCTGGCTCTGTATAATGAGTGGCCCTTTCTTTCTCTGTTCCATGCAGATGATGAATAAAAGGTTCACAGTGTATGATGTTGCCAGAGATCTAAAAACAATCTCTTGATTGTTCCACGTTTAAGTCTGCCCTTGCTCCCAGATGTGGCTGCAGCTGCTTGTCATGTACCAGCTACTACTCATTTACCAAACTGGCTTTGTCAGCTCCCCTCTTCTAGACTTTCCTGGCAGGAGGAAAGCTTCGTGGGAGTAGAAATCATAGGTAGAAACCCATTGCTCAGAGAACACAGCAGTGGAAACGGATTCATAACTTCTTGTAAGTTTAATGATCTGAAAACACAGAAGGGGTTTAGACAGTTCAGCTTGCAAATCAGTTTTTCAAAACATGTCTTATTTAGATTCCTTTTTATTATCAGGTTTCAGAAAAGGAAATTTTCTGTTTATTCTCAATAGGAAGCCTTGGATCTCCAAAGCAGTCAGAGTTTTGCTTCGGTCAAGCCTTCTTTTGTCTTTTGCTCTATTGAGGGATTGCTAAGTCATGCATTTCTTTTTTTGCCTTTAGTAAGTTGCCATTTCTGCCCCCTGTCATGCATGTGATCCGGATGGGGGGAAATTCTGTAGTTGCTTCTGGTCCTGTGTCTTCTAGCAGAACTTGGTTTCCTGGCATCTATTATTGTAGTTATCAATGCCACCTCTACCCCAAGAAAGGACACTTCCAGTTACCTTGGGTGCTGTCCCCATGCAGGAGAGGCTGAGCCCTGACCTTTCCTTCTTGGGCTGCTATCCTGTGTCAAAATATGATGACAGTCTTCTTATCAGTGGAGCCCAGGCTGCATGTCGCTGCCCCGGAAGCAGGGAGACTGGAGCCTAGCCTCTGTCCGGCCGATCACAAGCACCTTTTGATTACATCAGCATTTTTGGAGTAGCATTTTCACAGAAACTCTAAACTTCTGCTAAAACCCGTTCAGCAGGAATTCCCCAAATTTGGACAGGGCTGAGATACCTGGTGGGCAGACCAAGTGGCAGGTGCCCACTACCCTAGCTGGCCTGGATGGTGAGTGCAGGTCAAGGCTCTGGCCCTGGAGAGGGACCAGGGAGGAGTAACCCTCCCCTTGGAGTGCTCACTCTCTGCCACGTTCTGAACAAGGCTCATCGCTTATTTAAGTACTCCAGGCTTTACTTCCCCCGGTTCCAGATCAGGAAATTGGGGCTTTGAGAAGTCAAGTTCCAAGGTGGTGAGGGGTGGAGCCGAGATTTGAAACAAAGTTTGTCTGTGGCTGTCCATCTTCTTTTTAACAATCCATATTCTTTTTAATAGAGTGTGAGGCAGAAACTCACGCTACCACCATGAAGCGAAGCCAGGTACAACTCCACTTTTGTGTTCTAAGGCAGGATGAGGCTGGGGAGGGTGAAAACGCCGTGATAGGAGGAGGTTGGAAGACAGTAGGTTCAGCCATGAGGCCCAGGGAAGGCAGAAAGCAAAGCCCGAGCAGACCAATGTTATAGGGCTCAAGCCTCCTTGTTAATAATGAGGAGAAATTACCTGAAAAGAATCCAACTAGGATGTCTCTGTTACGGATACAAGTTTTGCCAATTGAAAGGGAAAAGAGCTTTCAGGAATTTCCATTTTAAACCCTTGAGTACTTGAAACCTCTTCTCTCTGGCTTTTGCTAATTGTTTATTATTATTCCTTTATAAAACTCTTCCTTGATTTTTGAGACTAGAGACTGTGGTTGGCCAATCACAGGAAACTTGCTCATATTAGATCAGAATACAAACTAAAATCCAATCACAGGAGACTTTTGCTCATATTAGATCAGAATACAAACTAAATGCTGCAGTCTGTGGTCCACCAGGAAACCCCAGAGCTGTGGTGGCAGCGAGCAGAGAGGAGGTAGGTTGGAGTTGGTGCTGGTAGATCAGTAGTACTAGCCTCATATAGACACAGGCAACAGAGGCAGTTTTATTTGCAAACAACACACAGAACAAATTTCAAGTGCCAACTTATCTATAGGAACATTGTAAGATGGAGGGGAAATGGTTCACATCTACCCATGCAGCTTGGTTCAACACACAGTATGCTCAAGATGCACAGGAAACCTTGGAAAACCTGATTTTTATAAAAATAGTGACATGTTCTCTTTGTAGAATCTCCTGACAATTTCAATGTCATAGAGTTGCTTGGATTTTTAAAATAAAGGGGTTTTAAACCTGACGTTTGGATATAAAATTTTTTTTCTTCTTTTCTTTTTTCTTTCCAATAAAAACATCTTTTTAAAGGTTCAGTTTCCAATTGAAAAATGTTGACCCGGCTCAGATTAGCATGGTCTATGATGCCTATGTCACAGTTAAATGCCGCAGAATCAGACACCCGTGTGTAAACAGCCCTGGTGTAAAAGATGTTTTTGTATATCATGCACTCTAAACAAAAAACTCAGTATCGGTTTTATCAAGTAGCTTGTGGGTCAAAGGTTTAAAGATAGTGAACACGCAAGCTTGGAGGAGGTTAGGAAATCAGGGTGCTATTAAGAATTTCTTTTTAGTGTTTTTATTCTCCCCTGTCCCCATAGCTCATGCTCCAATTTTTATGCCTCCAAATGTGGGGGAGTTGAAACTATGGGGGTGAGGGCTGGGTGCAGCGAGGCTGGCATGGGGAGGGCTGGAGGGTCAGGGACATCGGTTTGGCCTCGCTTACGGCAGGAGATGGTCACACACACTGTGCCACAGGGAGGGAGGGAGAGAGGAAGCCAGCTCTCAGCCTGAGGATGGGCAGAGGGGCCTGATGGCCAGCCACAGCTGCACAAAGGCCAGGTGCCATCAGAATGGGCTGTGAAGGTCAGTATTCATGTATTGGACACAAAGCCTTCAGCTTTTCATCATCTTCTCTGTAAAATGTAGTGCGAATTGCTTCTGGGGTTGTGTGTGGGACACAGCGAAGGCTGCGTAGATCTGACGTTTTAAGGTATGCGGACTATCCCTAGTAAGGGGTGAATCTTTCCCCGGGCACATTTGCTGAAAAGTAGTGGCATCCTCTGTGTGACAGGCCCCTGGGCTGCAGGGGATTCATGCAGACTGTGAAATAGAAGGTGTGTTCAGAAGGCAGTTTTGCGACTTGCTATTCCTAGATTTTTAGATTCACAGGGTTTGCCCTGAAGCCTTATGGATATGCAACACCGGTCTCGGCGGGAACTTTAAACACTACCTGAATGGGAGAAGAAGGAGAAAGTAGCATAAAATTAAACAGCACAAATGGGAAGCCAGTGATGAGTTCTGCTGGGCCACACTCTTAAAACTTGTGTGTTTATAATATTGCAGCTCTCACAGCTCACCAGCTTGCCAGATGAAATTATTGATCCTTCTCACAAACCAGTGAAATCAGAGGCACACACGTCCTCAGTTTATTTCACAAAACTGGCTCCCAAGCAGTCCCTTGGTGTGCTGATTGTCAAGAGGTAAGCCTTCCTGAATTAAATCTAAGGATGGGCTTTCTCAAAATGTATCGTGCACAGATACATCCAAGTAGCTTGGCCAAAATGAAAATTCCTTTATGTCCAGCCCAGACAGGCTGAGCCAGTCAGCCAGCAGTGGTGCCTGGGGATCTGCATGTTATCAAGTCCTCCCTGTTCATTTGGACACACGTGCTCTGAGAACCCCACATAGACCCTCTTCAGAGGTTTACTGTTTGTTTAGATTATAGTTCAAAGCATTAACCACAGTCTGACAGTTGATAGGATAATGCAAATGTATGAAAAATGCATGTAAATATGTTTTTAACTGGTTTGAGTTGATAATGAAGGTTTTTGGACTGTGTGTCTTGGTTAATAATGCCAAATGGGTCTCAGTTGAATGGAACATACAAACTCTTGAAATCTCGAGTATTTATTTTTGATGTTGGCGCGGCCCTTCAGCTTACAGTCATGGACAGAGAGATATCAATGTCTTAGCGGAACTTGCTCCACTTATTGAGTAAGAGTCCCTCCCTCTTACTCAGCTGTGTGTCACCCTTCTGCTAACCTTGGCTGTCCCACCTTGGACACTTGCTCTGGCAGGAGCACACATGGCGCATAGGAGTAGAGGTACTTCAGTGATGAAATGTGATTCTTTTTTTCCTTCCAGTTTTATTGAGCTATAACTGACCTGTAACAGTGTATAAGTTTAAGGTGTACAACACCATCACTTGATAAATTGTGAAATGATTACTACATGTCTAGTTAACATTGCTAAGTCACATTTTTTTTCTTGTGATAAGAATTTTAAGATCTACTGTCGTAGTAGCTTTGAATAATGCTATCTTTAAAAATCAAACACTATACCCACTTCTCTCAGTGTCAGCAGCAGTGCCCAGGGATGTTTGGGAGATTCAGGGAAGAGTTTTTGGCAACCACTGGTCTACTCAGGGAAAAGAGAATGCTCCACCTCCCGGCTTCTGGGCCTTCATTGTTTGATGGTTACATACACACAGACTTGTATGGGAACATACATTTACATGCATACATGTCCCACATGAACACACAGAGTTGGGCTCATTGGTAATTTTGAGATTGGAATCCCTGATTGTCAGCTTGGAGGGAAAGAGCATGGTTTTCCGGAGGAAAAAGTCCTCAGTGGAATTGTTCCCACATCGTAATGTCTTTTGTAACTTTAAGCGGGGGATTTTTTTTTGTTGATAGACTTGTGCGGGAAGGAAAGGACAGAATATTGGGCAAGCACAGCTCATAGTGAAAGGTCACATTTTTGTAATTCTGCGCTGATTCATCACACATAGAGGTTTTCTAAAAAATGCCCTTCCCAACAAAATTGGAAAGGACAGTCAGTGGGACAGATGAAATCACCCTCAAGACAAAGGAAAATGACAAATTTTAACTGTTTTTCAACTTTGGAAACATGGAGGGGGGAGTCACTCCATTTTCATGGCACTGCTAGAAATTACACTTGGTTTACAATAGAAGAACATTTTGCATTTCTCACATGGCTGTAGTGTGAGGTAGGCAGGCAAAGTACTGATATTTCCATTTTTCCCCTGGTAGGAAAACTAAGGCATAAAAGGTGGAGGGCACCCCTGACCTGTAACTGCAAGTGACCCCAGGGGCTGACCTGCTGTCCCAGCCACACTGACTGGCCAGCCCAGTGCAATTCTGCTGTTGAAATCCCAAATCTCACTTTATTTCTGTTTACTTCTGTTTTTTCTTGGAACTTGTTCTCTAAAACTAAAATCCAGGGCTGTTTTTTGTAAAATTTTCCTCCTGAAATGACACTTTTTAATATCATTTTACATCTACATGTAATATGTATCACTTACTATCAAACCTTTGGCATAAGTGTCTTTGGCATGCCTCTTAAAAATTAGTATCTGGAAAACTGTCTTTGAATAACCGACTTACTTCCTTTTGTCAGATGAGGAAATTTGTGTACTTCTTGTCTGTTAGAAGGCAAAGAGTTGAATTTAGTATTTGACTGTGGCCTTGATAGTGTCCTGAATTCCTTTCTTCTCTTTCCACGAGGTTTTAAACTGTGTATTTCATATGTACCTTTATTTTATATGTACCTTTTATTAAGAACCAAAGCTTTTTGGAACTAGGCAGGGTGTGCACGTTTTGAATAAAGCAAGGTGTGTACGTTTTGAATAAAAATTTTTTGATCTGAGTTCAATTTGTTACTGAGCAAAAACATCAAATGCCCTAAATAAAGCTGTAATATTATTATTAAATGGAATTGGGTGGATCACATAATATATATATATATATATATATAGTTACAAAAATTGTAAGAGTAAATCTTGTTATGGAATAAATTTAGTGTATGAAGTGACAGTATGAACAATACCAGGCTTTATGACCAAGGGCACTGAAAAAAAAACCACTGTGCAAGGGAAACAGAAATTAAATGGGAGAATGCTGAAGTTTGATTTTAGCTTGAGTTATTTCTAAGCCATTCATATGACATATTGTGAGGGAAGATCTACGTGCGGGTCAAAGTGGCTTGTCTTCAGTCCAGGCTCCCAGCTCCAGCAAAGCCCTCGTTATCCTGTTACGACGACTCAGAACTAAAGGACATGTGCCTCCAAGTCCGAACAATCAACCGTTTTGCACACGTGTGCTCTTGACAAACTGAGTCCATTTAGAGCCTGATTATATGGGATCATAGACTCACCTCAATGATCAGTGCTGACAATTCAACAAAGTGATTTATGAGAAGAAATTCGCAGTGTCTGACACGCTTTGTCTTGGAATTTGAATTGTATGTTGCAAAAAAAGATAGAGCATTGCATTTTCTGTTTATAATAAATTTTTACCAAAAACAGTGGCTGGAATATCTCACACAGAAAACTGTCCAAGTTGTAAGTGTGCAGGCAGCTGCTGGGATCTGCACAAAGTGAACACACACACCTACTAGCATTGAAATTAGAAAATAGCCTTAGACACTTTCCTCCCGGCCCCTACTAGTCACTACCCAACCCTGGGAAGGGGTCCATTCACTGTCCAGACTTCGGACGCCATAGGTTTATGTCGCCTATTCTGGAATTTTATAATAATGGAGTTATCTAGTATGTACTCTTTGTATCTGGCTTCCTTCATTCAATATCACATTTGCAAGATTCATCCATAACATGTATAAATAAAGCTCTAGATTTTTTATTCTTATGGCTATGTAGAAATCTATCATACAATACCAAAATGTATTGATTAATTCTGTTGGAAATTTGGGCTTCCTATTTGAGGACATTATGGCTAAAGCTGCTATGAACGTTCCTGTACGTGTCTTACAGTAAATGCATATACACGGTGCTATTAGATGTGTACCTAGGGATGTAAGTGTGGATTTGAGGGTGTGCATATTGATTAGCTTCAGTGAACCCTATCAGTTTTCCAGCCTCGTGGTACCAATTTATATATCCCCACTACAGTGTGGGAGTTTCTCTGCATCCTCATCAATGCTTGGCATTGTCTCCTTCCTTTTGGCATTCCCACCACATGGTTGTGTAGTAATAGCTCCTTATGCTCTTACTTTGCATTTCCCAGATGACTAATGCATCTGTTGCATTGATAACATTACCTTGTATTGTTCAGATAAAATAATATGCCTATATACACAAAACATGGACCTAAACATATACCACAAAAGGTATTAGAAATATAAACAAAACTTGATAAAGTACAAATATAATGAATGATTTTAAATATTATTTCATAATTCAGCAGATCTCGTCAACTTTACATAATCAAGGATAAATAGGATTTTCACACATCCATAATCTCATGTAATGATACATAGGAAGTTAGCATCCTACAAATAGAGAATATATAGCTTTTCCTTATGTTTTTTGCCCTTTAAAATTCATAAAACTTAGAAAATTCCATTTGGTGCTTCATGATGAAGGACATTTCAAATAGTTCAAGAAAACAGATACTTCAGAGCCATCAGTTGCTGATCAGAATCCAATAAAATGAAGTCATTATAGGAAGACCCGATCTTAAATACTTAGAAATAGGGAGTTCTATGGATAAAATAGCCACGCTTTATCTGTAGAGCAAACAAAGTTTAGGATGAGATTACAAGTTATCAATCAGACAATAAACCTTATTCCAAGCCTACGGGGTCCAGGAAAAGTTGTACTTAGAGGAAATAGCCTTAAATACCTTCTTCAGTACAGAAGGAATTTAAAAAATATAGTTTAGAATTCATTTTAAGAAATTGGAAGGAAAAAATAAAACAAACCCAAAGGACCTAGGAAAAGGGATGGAATTATGATAGAAGCTGATATGAACGAAGTAGACACATGAGTCCCGGTTGCCTTATTAAGTCTTTGGTTACTTAAGTTCAGTATATGGATTGGAAGTGTCTGAATTCTAACTGTGCAAGATGAGGGGCCTGGAAACAAATGTTATCACTTCTCTGGTTATTTAGTTTCCTTCACTGTAAGATAACTGTAGTAGCAGCCATAATACTAAGACAGTATAAATGTTCATATTGAGTTTTAAAAATAAGAGTATTGTTGCAGTGCAATTTAGGCCACATAGATTTCCTGGGTATACCTGCTTTCAGGCTAAATTCAGAGTATGAAAGGCAGAAAATCGAAGTACTGGGAAAGGCAGAGAGGAAGTTCTGTTTATCATGGAGGCCTTTGCAGCACATGTGTAAATATTCTGAGGAAAGTACTGAAAGTCCCTTTGATTGTGGGGCCGACATAGTCAGCTGAGGGGACTTTACAAGCCAGGAACAGGTAAGTCTGGTTACTTCTCTTTGCAAATGCTTGCAGACTCTCCGAACCATCTGTAGAAGTCATAGGACTGACATTAACCATGAATGTTGTGAGGAATTGTTATGTCACTTGTATATATTGGATATTAGGATACAGCTATGAAGCGATCTTAGTTGGTAATGGAAGACTCAAATCTCCCTGCATGTTAGTTCCCTGAAATCTGATCATGCCGACTGGTCAGCTTCCCAGAGCCAAATTTACCTGCTCGACCAGTCCTCCAGGAAAGCACACATCCCGGTTACAAGAGCAGAGGAGAACGTTGAAACAAAAACAAAAAACCACTTACAGAATCGTTGAGGTACCTTATGCTTTACAGGATCTGAGCCTGCTCAGACTGTGTGGCTTCACTCAGGGGCCACTTCCCCTGAGTTAGGCAACAAGGCAGGAGAGGGGAGGGGAGCCGGGGATGGGTCCACTTGCCCGCCTGTCCATTCCAGCCACACCCTGGCCCTTGTGTGCATTCGAAGCACCTCAGCCTCACCAGGTGCAACTGGCAGGTTCTTGCCTCGGGTCCACCCGCCAGGGGCCTCCTGCCCTGGGGCTCTTGGAAGACAGAGCATGGGCTTCTGGGGGCTAGGGGTGGGGGACCTTGGGGCACACCCATGTGGGGACCCGGTGGAGGAAGTTACCTGCAGGGGGATCTTGGGAAGAAGGATGGGGGGAATAAATGCTGCATGCCCACATGTCACGCACAGTGGAGCCCGTGGAGGGGGGGAGAGTGGCTCCTGTTGGGGTAGGTGAGGGCAAGCGGAGGTCAGGAAGGCTCCGTGGAGGAGGTGATAGGAGAGGCATCTCATGCTGAGTGGGCAGCGTCCGGGGGAGTCGTGGGTAGGGATGGTGGAAGGCGATGCTATCAAAATCATGGTCATGCTGATAGGTGGGTGTCTGGGACCAGGAGGGGGGCACGGGGCGGCTCCCCGGGGCAGCCACCCGACCGGTCCCCCAGTAGCCACCTCCTGCCTCTCCTGCCGAGCAGCTTCCCACCTGGGTCAGCTCCCCAGGGCCACATTCACCTGCGCGACCAGTCCTCGCTCCAGGAGAGCACACATCCCCGTTACAGGAGGAGAGGACAACGTTAGCGGCCTTCCTCAGCAGGCCGGGTTCTCAGCTGTGAATCCAAACCATCCTCCATCCTAGCTGTTGGGGAGTCAGTTCGCTCGGAGGCAGAGGGTGGCTTTTTACACTGACCCCCCTTTACACGGACTCCGGTACAGGGCGTTCCAAGGAGCTCAGGGCCCGGTGCTCAATGCAGTTCCAGACGGAAGAGTGGGTGGGCCACGCATAGTTCTAAAGGCTCTTCCGTCTAGGGGCACAGTCAGATCCTAAAGCTTTTGTTTCCTGATTGTCATTAAGAATCGATCTTATATTTGAATTCACAATGGAGCAGCAATTATGTTCAGGTCCTCAGAAGAGAGAGAAAGAGAGATGAATGTTGTTGTTTGGGTTTTACTTTTATTTCTAACCTATTATATGAGAAATAAATGTTCCAGGCAGATGGCTGAGAATCTCCACCAGCGCATCCCTGCCTGACTCCACCATTTCCAAATAAAAACCCGTTTCCTTGTTTGCTGGTCTGATGACAAGGACAGATGGAAAGTATAAAATGATCTTGTTTTAAGGAACCCTTTGGACACAGTAGAATGGGACTAAATTTCTCTATAAAAAGACACATTTTATAAGAATATAAATATTCAAGGCCTTGGCCTCGGACCCCGCAGCCTTCCTATGGTGGGGGCAAGCCAGCACCGCAGCGCCTGCCCCATCAGCTTTTCCCTCCTTCTCCATAGATGTCTTGTCTTGCTCACAGCCCTGCCCAGCTGATTTTTTATAAGACCCATCTCCTGTTTTCCATGGAAAATTGTTCCATTGAGCTTCCTGCAGGGATATTTTGGGCCTAAGAACCTTGGCCTCTGATTTTTTTCCCCTCCTCTACCTTGTGTAACAGCTCTGATTCTTCATTCTTTTGAATTTTCTCTCTCCTGCTGCTCTTTAGGCTAAAAACATTAGCAAATCTCATTTAGCAACCTGTTTTAAGTTTGTGGGACCGCTCGGTGCCTACAGCCCAAGGTTATTTACCTCCGTGATATTTTTATTTTAGATGTAAAACATGCCGTGTTTGAGGAGCAAGGTTTTGTTCGCTTGCATTTTATCACCATGACATGCAGAAAAGGTCTTGTGTGAATTAAGATTACAGTTTCAGAGCTACAGCACTGCCTGATCGGTTTCCTCTGTTTTGACCTGTTTTTCTTTTATACTGGAATGTGAGTTTAAATTTTTTTCTTTTCATAAAGCAGTGCTATGATCAATCAAGGATGAATGATAGAATTTGGAAAATCATTGCATTTAGATGCAGATACCTAGTGAACCATAAGCCGCTGAAATTCAACCACTCACCATTGCATGGGTGATTTGCCTAGAATTCTGCATGTGAATAATTCAGGTAGAAATGCCATGTGGTGACTAAGTACTAAGACCACCCATTAGGGATGTGACACTGGGTGAGCCATTCTAGTCCTGGGCCTCCAATCTCTCACCTGGAAAGGAGGAGTGTGAACAACCTTGAAAGAGAGCGCCCTTCCAGGGCTGTCCTAAGGCGGGTGGCAAGTTGAGGATGACGCCCCTTATTACGGCCACTAGGTGTCCGGGAGCACGCCTACCCTTCTGGTCCCGGCTCTGCCACCAGCCAGCAGCTCCTGCACAGCTTTGCCTGAGCGGGGTCACTGCATAATAGGCGCCCTGTGTGGGGACAGCCTTGCAGGGGGGGCGTGGGGAGAGGTGGAGGAGGGTTTGAAGCAGCCCACAGGGAGTAATTACTTCAAGGACAACCATGGTTCCCACCAGCCCCACAGCAGCCCTGGCGTGCCTCACAGGGCCCTGGTTCCCTTAGCCGGGAAAGGAGGGAAAGCCCTTTAAGGGAGATTTAAGGAGAACTGCAATAATGTTGGATAAGCAAATGTCAAGTTTAGCAAAATCAGCTCCATCCAAGTGAGTTTTTTATAGGAGAGTTCCAAGGAATCACGACCAAGCTACTACTGGAAGTGTCAACGGGGGGCCATTAGAAACAACAGCGCATCCGGGGAGAACCTGCCAGCTCAGTGTTGGGGGGAATCGTAGGATGGCGCAAGGATCATAATGCTGACACATCGTGCGATAGCAGCCCTAATTTCTTGTGATAGTATGTCCTCTGCCATTTTTTTTAAAAAGTAGACTTAGCTAGCTGCCTTTCAGAAGGTACTTATTATGACTACAATTTTATATTTATAATTCAAATGCTTTATGCCAGTCAATGTAATTCAAAATGTCAATACCAAGAAGGCAAATGTTGTGCCCTATCCTATTTTATGTGAAAGCTGGCATGTCCAGCAGTCTGATGGGTGTTGGACAGTAGCTGGTGTGTGTGTGTGTAGTATAAAGCAAATCTGTTTCTGCTAACAGTGTGCATTCGTTCGTGTGTTACTCAACTTCCATTCTGTGGTTGTTCTTAACTGTTCCCTCAGCCCTCTCCTCCCCTGACAGGGTTGGTGGATTGTTCTGTATCCTTCCCTTCATCGCTGGCATAACATCATGTTTAAAAGCACAGTCTCGGTCAGAAGTCTCCTGATTCCTTTTCTCTCCGTGTTACCTTTTTTTTTTTTTGGTGTCATTAATATACAATCACATGAGCAACACTGTGGTTACTAGACTCCCCCCATTATCAAGTCCCACCACACACCCCATTACAGTCACTGTCCATCAGCGCAGTAAGACGCTATAGAGTCAGTCACCACTGGTCGTCTCTGTGCTATACTGCCTTCCCCGTGTCCCCCCACGTTATGTGTGCTGGTCATAATGCCCCTTATTCCCCTTCTCCCTCCCTTCCCACAAACCCTCCCCAGTCCCTTTCCCTTTAGTAACTGTTAGTCCGTTCTTGGGTTCTGTGAGTCTGCTGCTGTTTTGTTCCTTCAGTTTTTTTTCTTTGTTCTTATACTCCACATATGAGTGAAATCATTTGATACTTGTCTTTTTCTGGCTTGGCTTATTTCACTGAGCATAATACCCTCTAGCTCCATCCATGTTGTTGCAAATGGTAGGATTTGTTTTCTTCTTATGGCTGAATAGTATTCCATTGTGTATATGTACCACATCTTCTTCATCCATTCATCTACTGCTGGACACTTAGGTTGCTTCCATTTCTTGGCTATTGTAAATAGTGTCTCCGTGTTATCTTAGGCAAACATCTGAACTTCCGTGTGCCTCAGAAGCAGTAGTACCTACCCTCTCGGAGGGAGGAATAAATGCGTTAATGCAGGCAGAGGCCCTAGGTCAGTGCCTCTCCGCCTCCTCCCCCCATCCGCACCCCACCCCTACCCCGTCAGCCGCCACCATCACCCCTCTGCAATGCGGGGGCACGACGTCCCAGGCACAGTGCTGTCCCCCCACCGCACATCCCGTGAGGCAGTTTTCCGATGCTGTCGGGTGGAGAGGCCCTCGGCGAAGTCAGGGCTCTCTGAGGGCTTTGGCCTCCACGACAGACCCAGTGGCTGCAGGGCGTCTGGCATGGGTGTCTGCAGACCGAAGGCATGAAGGTCTGGTCCAGGACGGGCAGTGTGCCGCCTTGGGACATAAGTCTCCTTTGTTCTCTGGTTCACTCCAGTCCACCTCTCATCCCCAAGCTGCAACGGTCATGTTACTAGAGACCTAGAGCCCCAAGGACAGACAGGCGTGGCCTTCGGGGATCTCCACGCCTCACGTCAACCCTGTCTTTCCTCTTCCCTGAGCACAACGACCCTAAGCCAAGACTGCAGTTGGTGTGGGAGACAAGGCTCCCAGCCTGCCCCTTGCCAGCCCCCTGGGCCTGGAGGACTGAGAGAAGTGAGATGGAGCCTCACTACACCAGGTCCCCTCCTGTGTTTTCTGTGTCTCTGTACCTGCTGTGACCACCACATCCCAATCCCTGTGGCAAAGCACTGTGGGACGTGCAAAGGAATGTTCAAGGTCACATTCAGACTTGGCCAGCTGCTGCGCCCAGAGCACCATGGGCTGCATATACCAGTTCCCGGACCCCCTCCCACTCTACCACATTGCCCTACCCCAGTGGGTTCCCAGACCCCCTCCCCTTCCACTACACAGCCTCCAGGCCCAGTGCTATGACAGAGTGAAAACGTCCGCATCTCTGCCTTCATATTGTCTCTGTCTCCTTTGCTGCCTGAATCTTTGGGTGAAAGCTTCTGCTCAGCCCTGCAGCCCTGCCCATAGGCTTGTTAATCATCACAAGAAATTTTGCTCATGACTTAAGATTGATGCAACCAGCCCCTTCCCTGAAACTAGGCTCCCAAGAAGATAAAGAAGTATATACAAAAATGACAACTGGATTGTCAAGGACTTACAGGAACACCATGGCCAGACCCATGTCAACCAAATGCCTGAGTCAGCTGGCCAAGGACAAGGAGATGCACGGCCCTCCTTGGACACTTGCTGACGTCAAGACGGCTGAGGGCCATCGTCACCTCCTGACCTCACCTCCTCCTGCTCCCCCTTCCCTAATGCAAAAGAAGCTTGAAATCAACCCTGAGCTAAGATGGTTCTTTAAGATATTAGTCCACCATCCTCTTGGTCTGCTGGGTTTTTGAATAGTCACTTTCCCTGCCCCGACACCTTGTCTTTTGATTTATTGGCATGCCGTGCAGCAAGCACCATGGGGTTGGACTCAGTAACGATGCCATACCAAGTGCTATATTTTTATATTTATTTCTCTTTGCATAATTATGATGCCACGTAAATTGAATTTTTGCTGACCATGAAACAAAACCCAAAAAGTTTATTTTGGATGACATCTTTTAATCATTTGGGGAATGCAGGGTTCCAGTGTAGAAAACTGTCTGCAAGCCCCTACCTGGTATTACTTTTTGGGGATCAGATTAGAATGACAGCAGTAATAGTGAACTCACTCCCTGTGGTCCTAACACTGTTTAAACCTTTTAAATTATCTGGATTAATTTAATCCTCACCACTGTGTAATGAGTAGGTAATTCTAATATCTCCATTTCACAAGTGAGGAAATGGAGGCAAAATAGAGGGCTTTAAGCTTCCTACCTAGATGGGCTATTGCTGTACGCAGGATGGAAAAACAGTTCACAAGCTGAAGATCCTTTATGTTGTAAGGGTTATGTTCTTTAAAGTAGCAATCAATGACCTGTTTGGAGATACTACCAAAGGAAATTGCCAGTAGCTCTTTTGATTTGAAACCCAAGGCTTGGAAAATGGCTCTGTAATTATGAAATTCAAATAACCAGTTAATTGCCTATTTTTGTTTGATAAAGCCATGCCAGATCAAGTAAAGGATAGCTAATTACTTGGAGAATGGTCTAGTTCTTCCTTCTTATGATGGAAGTAGTGGTGCTATAGTTTTATTGGTTGCCTATGGAGGTAGCAAAACTTACTTTTAAACTAAGTTTCCAGGATGTCTTCAACCCCACACACAATTGTTTTGAAAATCATCTCCCTTGAGTGGCCATGCATTCGCTTACCCCAGTGGTCATGCTCCAGCGAGCCTCTCAGGACCAAGGCTGTGGTCTGTTTACTGTAGTGGCCACGCAGTCCAGCACAGCACAGCAACATGCTGGCGTCAAGAAAAGCCCGTCTTTGGTCTATACAGAAAATCATTCTCATTACTGACAGAGCAGCTGCACCTTGCATTGTCCATTTGATTGGGGTTCGTGTTTGAATCCTAATAGCTTGTGGTCATTCTCAAAGGTATGATTCATCTTCAGAAAGTAATGACTTGGCACCATTGTTACTGAAACTAATGCCTCACTTTCTGAAGGCAATTCCCAAAGGTGGAAGAAAGCAAGCATTTCTGAGAGTCTGTTATATTCCAAGCACAGGTCCTTGCATTTCTGCTATTTTATTTAATCCTCATGTCAGTTTTGTTGAGTATGTATAATTATATCTATTTTATAACTGAAGAAACGGGTTCAGAGAGGTTAAGTAACTCATCCCAAATCACACAGCTAGCTATTATGTTTTAGAACTAAGATGTAACTCAGGTACCTTTGACTCAGAAGCCTGCTTTGCACTGCTGTTCTGTTTTGAAGGGTGGTCTGGGGATGTTCTGAACAATGGAAACATCACTGGACAGAGACAGACTACCAGTGGGAGTGTTTTGGAGGACTGCACAACTCATTTGCACATATAAATGCTAACAGGCTTAGATACATCTCAGGTTGCTGTATTGTGACCCTTGGCACATACGGTATCTTAATGCTAATGCTGTTCTAGGAAGAGCTGCTGGAACTTTTAGCCCCATGCCCTCTTCTTGTGGGCCCCAAACACTTTTGACTGGGCATTCCCCAAAATGTCCTGGGTCTGGGTGAGGTTATGAACTCTTGGGGAAAGGCTGAGGGACAGGGCTGGGGAGGGGTTAATCAGAACAGAGGGAACTTCAGGCATTTGATTTCATGGATTCCTCCTTCTCATGGGCTGACCTCCAGTGAGAAAAGGGGCGTGGAGATGCAGGACACTGAGCTGCAGAGGGGCTCTGCACCTGCCAACTCTGCCCTCCCAGGGGCTGTAATCCTTGGCCAGGTCCCCCCGACTTCTGGAGGCCATCTTCTTATGTGCAAAAGAGGAAAGGGTGTTGGATGGAGTGATGACAGCTTGTCTCCAGCTCTGACTCTTCACATTCTTACAAACAGTAGGCTTGAGTGTCTGGCTGGAACAGTGCCTGGAGATCCAGTGGACAATCCTACTGTACCTGCACTGGACAAGAGGGTGTGTGCACACTCCTATTCTCCCTTGCTGTCCATCCCTCATCGCCCTTCATTGGGATTAAGGAAGGGAAGAATCAGAATTTATCACCCTTGCTTGTGGATGGGTTTGACTCTGGAAGCTGTTACAGTCTGCGCTCTAGTTGTTGATGCTGTTCTGACATGGTTATGAACCTGACATTGACATGCCAGGCCCTCCTGGCCAGCCCCACCCGGTACTGTGGAGGCAGGGATCCCAGGCCCCAGCGGAGGATGAGGACACACCTCCCACCACTGCGTTGGAGTTTCATTCCAGCAGCCTTGAACCTGAAGTCCTTTCTTTGCAGCCAGTGTAATCCATTAGGCTGTGCGGGACTCTTCCAGAGGGGCCGGCATCTGCTGGGCCCACGTGGGTGGAGGGGGTTCACCTGGCCTTGAGAATCTGTGTAGATGAGGCCGCCCATTTCCAGAGACCACAGTCCCTTCTCCAGACGTTGCTTCTGTTTCCCTCATTTTGTGAGTCTCGGAAGCCAAAGACCACGGCGGCCTCCTGCCAGCTCACTTGGGCACACAGCTAGGGCCTGAGAGGCCCAGGCAGCACTTGTCTTCCTGGGTGCCGGTGGGACAGTGCTGTAGACAGCCTTGGGCCAGCCAAGCCCAGCATGCCACCGGCCTGCCACCTGGCCGAGGGTCGGGTCCCCACACTTCTGGGCTCAGCCCGTGGTTGGCCTGGCAATACACTCAGAGTAAAGTTCAAAGACCAGCCAGGACTGCAAGGGTGTGCCTGCTCTGGCCCTTCGTTCCCTCCTTCCCCACTCTCCCCTCTCACTGTGCTCCAGCCTCTCTGTTCTGGAACCTTCCTCCCCACACCACAGAGCCTGCCATCACCTCGGCGGGAAGCCTCCCCATGGCGGTGCCCTGCCCCCGTCAGCTCTCTGGGCAGATGCCGTCCCCTAGGCAGGGCTTTCCTGACGCCCCCACCATGGAGAGCAGTCCGTCCCTGACCCTGCTGACACGTCCTCCCGGGGTTCCCCAGGCCCCAGGTCCGGCCCACGGGAAGGTACGCTCCGCATGGCAGGGACTTTGTGTTATTCACGTCTGGACGCTCATTGCCAAACCACCATCTGGCACAGGGACCACAATAACTATTCATAGGATGAACGAGTGAATCATTGTAATTCTTGATCTGTGCCCAAGATATAAGCCCCTCTGGCCAATCACTGTCCTCTCCTCTTGACCCCAAGCTGCTCTGGGCTTCCTCTCCAGCAGCCTCACTCCCTAACATGTCTGCTCTACCCTTGGGGATTCTCCTTGCAGGAGAAGACATGGGCGGCTCCTTCTCCCCTCTCCTCAGCACAGGGGGTCAGGAAGAGGGCTCAGCGCCCCCCTGGCTCCTATCCACCTTTTGTCAAACAAAACAAAAGAGAAGACTGCCCTGCGACAGGTCGCCCAGTCACAAAGCTGCTGCTCCTCTTTGCGGCCATCCTGCATTACTGCCCCGGCTGCTGCCCTCCCTGGGCTCACCGTCCTGGTCTTACTCTGGGAAGCCCCACAGGATGACTCCTGGGACAACCTCCTGTCCCACGTGGCTCCCTCCTGCGTGGCCTTCATGCTCTCTCATGGCCACCCCTGGACCTTGTCATGCCCTACAACTGCTCCCTCAGGGCTCTCTTACCCTTCCAGCACTTCCTCTGGCTAATCTCCAGGGCTCTTCGCCTTTCCCACACTCAGGCGGCAACCCAGGACCCAAGAGCTGCCTGTCTAGTGTGAGGTGATCTCTCAGTCCCCCACGGGCCGGGCTGCCGGGCAGGCATGGACACTGGGAGGCAGAGTGGGCGCTGGAGGGTCCCGAGCCCGCCTAGGCTCCAGCACTGTGCAGATCTGTGTCGCTACAGATTCGAGAAAGCAGTACTGAGGTCTGGAAATAATGTCACATATAACTCTGAATCAGAGCCTTGCCTTTGAGCAAGTCTTAGTCAAACACTGGGCGCTCAACAGACCATTCAAAACAGCATGTATGCAAAAGTATTAACAAGTAACACAGAATCAGGATAACAAAAATACAAAATCCTCCCAGGGTGGGGAGAGAGACATTCCCTAAGCCTCACCTAGCTAAAAATATCAACATTTTCTAGTAATGAAAAGGACAGGATTAACACTAGAAACACATGGTGTTGTATTGGTTTTTCATATATATTTATGATGAAGCTAATGGTTAGGTAAAGCATGCATAGTTCTTTCTTTTCACGGTGCTGTGAGTTCCACTGTTCTCAGCTCATTTAACAAAATAATAATTCTAAGCTCCAAAATACGGGCTCTGGAGTCAGATTGCTTGGGTTCAAAATCTCAGCTCTACCACTTACAACTTGTATGGTCCTTGAGCACTTAAACAATCTGAGCCTAAATTTTCTCACAGGTAAATTTGAGATTATAATGGTCTTCATGAGGTTGTTCTGTGGATTAAATGAGATAGTGTGCATGAAGCTTTTTGCATAATGCTGAGTACATTGTATGCATGTGTGAAATAAGTGTAGTCTATTATCATTATTTTTTATTATGTATTATTCAAGATAGATACCTGTATGTACCCATAGTTTACAAATAGACCCTGGTAGTGGCTAGTTAAGGTAATCAATTTATGACCAGAATGGGTTGGATCTGCCTACCCCCCTCCCGTCCCCACCAGAGGTTGGTGACTTAAATAGGGCACATTCCTACCCAGATGTGTGTGGACTTTTCACATGCTCTGTTTCACTGGTCCGTATCAAAACTGTAGGAAAAAAGTATTCTTTCCTCCATTTTGCAGATGAGGAAACGGATTCAGAGTTTAAATTATTTGCCCAGTCATGCAGCCAGGAGTTAGGAAGCTCAGAGCTTTTGTTTTCAGGTTTCAAGCCCAGGACCCTTTCCATGGTAAGTCAGAAGCCAAAGACCTGCCATTTGGGCCTTCAGGACAAAGCTACCTTTAAACTGCCCATTGAAGCAGAGATATTTCTCAAAAGCAGAAGTGCTTCATGCATGGAGGGTGACAGCAGGTGCCTGGCTGTGGCGACAACAGCCCGTCAACATCGCCAGCCTGGGCCTCTTTCCATGGGCCAGGAAGGGTCCGTTGTAACCTCTTGCCTCCTCTGTTCCCCTCCTCACTCTTTCAAACAGGACTCCACTGCCAGCACACCACAGCTGCAAAACAGTGAGCAGCCCCAGGGAAGCCACTTCTCCAAGACTGGCTGACAAATGGTGCCTGCACTGTCAACCTTCAAACTCCAGTAAACGCTGACCCTCGGCAGCAGCCCGATCCAGAAACAGGCTATCTCTGGCCCACAGTCACGGAACTGCAACGCGGGAAGGGGCGGGGGTTGCCATTTGCAAGATCCTAGCTAAAGCAGCGTCTGCTAACATCACACAACCAGCACCCAGTGGATTTCCCTCATGCCGCCCTGAAGACACAGGTTCAGAGCTAAACTGGAAGCAGATGAAATTGGTTGTACTTCTTTCTGTCTCGCCCCCAGCCAAGTTGTACGGGTTCCCCAACCCAGGCACGCCGCCCTGCGCAGACCAAATCCCTAAGTATTTACACCTTTTTCAACCTTGGTCAGAATTTAACTCAGTTATGACTTTCATGAGTAAACCCCAGAATCTAGGCAGCAAACACCTGCAAATCCTACCAGCCCTAGATCCTGACTCTTGTTTCATGTTTGTTATTCTTGAGCTGTCAGTACTGTCTGTAGTTGAGAAGAATTATGGTTGGGTTGAATACGGATTTATTCATTAAACGTTAGAGCACCAGAAGGAGGGGTTCAATAAAAAACAAGATGTAAAGAAATACCCAGTAGTAAGCCTAAATTTTTGTATAGGTCCAAAATATAAGTAGATTGAGGAAGGTTATATAAATATGACCAACAATGACAGATCTGTAATAAATATGAAATTAAACATTCATTGTTATGGGAAGTGAAGGCTAATCGTTCTTTCGAAATTAGCAGTGGGCAGGCAACTCAGCTGCTTTGCTCTTTCACCAGCCATCTCATTTCTTTCCTCAGGGAAAGAACCTGGGACTAGAAAAAGCTGCTAATTTGACCTAATACTACTTTTCTTTCACAATTACGCTTGCCAACAACAACTATTCCCTATGTGATCATTTATGTTGGTATTCCTGTAATAGCACCAGTTCAATAATTCTAACCTTTGGTCACAGTCCCTGACCAAATGGCACTGGCCGTAGGGCGAGGGAGAACGTTGGGAATGCACAGGATTGAGAGACTGGCTCCAAAAGGGGAACGGTTCATATTTCAGTGGACGAAGGATAGTTCCATGTATGGGTTCACTCTGGGACAGCACTGCTGTCTGCTTGAGATTTGGGGTGTGAGGGGCTGGTCATTCTGCCAAGCAGCTCATTGGCCTAGAGTAAGAGTAGGCAGAGTGATGTCTGAGGGACCCTGTCACAGCTCCAGTACATCATTCAGCTCAGTGTCCAAAATACTGACTGCTTATACAGGCAACAGGGCTCAGGAGCGGAGGGCAGACTGCTGACAAGAATGTCCTAGTGTTGGAATAGGTAGACCAGGGAGGCTTCGTGTTCCATGCTACAGAAAGCCAACCATACCGTGTCACACGGTCAGGTGATGGATCCCGGTTAGGTAACTGAAATGTCTCAAGGTAATCAGACATCGTGTACAGCTTGATCAGGCCTGCAGCATTTCTTGGGATTCTGCTGGCCTGTTCTCTCCTCCTGACACTGGCTTCTCTCAGGATAGTGCACAGCAAGCTGCCATTCTAGGCATCCCATTAAAAGAAAGAGAAAGGATGTCCTTTCCCAGAAGTCCACACATATGACTTCTCTGGTCTGGTTCACTCGTGGTTTGTCATATGTTTACACTAGACCAGTGGAATTTTACTGATTAGCCTAGGCCTGAACCTTGGGACTATATGCTTATTGTGGTGATAAATTTTGTGTCAACTTGACTGGTCCAGAGGATGCACAGGTGTTTGGCCAAACATTATTCTGGGTGTGTCTGTGAGGGTTTTTCTGAATGAGATTAATATTTCAATTGGTAGAGAAAAGCAATCTGCTCTTCCTAAGGTGGGTGGGCCTCAACCAAGCAGCTGAAGACCTGAATAGAACAAAAGGGCTGACCGACCTTCCCAAGTAAGAGAGAATCCTTCCTGCCTAATGGCCTTCGAATTGGGCCATTAGCCCTTTTTCTGCCTTTAGACTCAAACTGAAATGTTAGCTCTTCCTGGCTCTCACACTTGTCAGCCTTCAAATTGGAATGACATCATTGCGTCACCTGCTTCTCAGGCCTTCAGATGCAGACTGGAACTAAATCATCAGCTTTCCTGGGTCTCCAGCTTGCCAACAACCCACTCTGCAGATCCTGGGACTTGGCAGTTTCCATAATTCTGGGAGCCCATTCCTTTATATATTCTCTTTGCATCTAGAGCTATATGTACATTCTACTGGTTCTGTTTCTCTGGAGAACTCTAATACACTTATGGATCCGAGAAGGGCTTTAGTGTAATCAGGGGAACTACAGGTGTTCAGAAAACTAATGGCATGATGGCACCATTCTTTTGTAGAAGGGAAGTCTGCATTCCAGGAGACTCAAGGGAACCTAGAACTTATTTTTGACACTTTGGAATGGAGGGCGGCAAGGCCAAAGGACAGGAATTCAGACATTGTCAGAACCGATGCAGAAGCTAGCTCGAGCTCAGCCCACTATAACGAACTTCAGTGTATGTAACTAAGTAATAATGATAATCAATAATAATAAATGAATAATAATAATGCCACCATTATCGGCACAAGGCCTTGGAGTAAGCCTTTACAGGCATTGTTGTCTTAGTCCTCATAAGAAACCTGTGAAGTGGGTCTGATCACCCATAAATCACAGACTTGGGGGCTGAGGCTTAGCGATTAAGTACCTTGTCCCCTATGCTCAGTTACCTCTCTAGGGAGGAACTGGGGAAAACAGGCACTCAGAGAGGTGGCTGTGGTCCGGCTCCACCCTCTGTGATCTGGAGCCTGTTCCCTGTGATCTCTGCGCTGTGCCTTCGAACAGGCCCATTAAATCAGGTCAGATTTAATGTTCATTATGGCCGTTGTCATTGCTAAATATTGTTGTTGCTTTCTATGTACCAGCATTCAGTGAGGAGGAGGTTCTTGGCATGGTCACCTGCTTCACTATCTTTCTGGAAGCCTGTAATCTGTTTTTATGTTGGCAAAAGTTTCAACATTGCAAGACTTTTTGAGTAAGAGAATTCTTGAGTAAGAGTGAAGAATTTTTGAGTAAGAGAATTCTCTTTCTGGGCACTTTCTCACAGCTGTCCCTGGGTGCTCCAGGAGCTGAAGGACTTAACCAAATGAGGATTCACAGCTGGTCACAGCATGTTGTTGCTGGTTTTGCTGGCATAATTAAATATGTAGCACGTACTTGGTACATTAATAATGCAGCTCATATGCTCTTCTCAGGTTCTTAAGAGAAAACAAAAGTGCACATATCCAATCAAGTATTTAGTAAGAGTGAATTGGAGAAACTATAAAATTGAACACACAAGTATGTGAGAAAAAAAAGTTCTTCTCTGCCAGGGGTAAACGTTTTCTTAGAATCAAAAGAAATGGCTTGCAACTAACCCTCGAAAAACAAAACAAACACGTCTAGAGTTACTGCTGCAAATTTATTTTTAAGAGTCCCCAAATCATTGCCAAAACCATGTCTCTTATTTAAGTACCCATTTGCAACTATTCTGAACAGAAACAGCCTTTAGAAACTTCATGCCTGGATAAACTCAGTGGGGCCTTTGCAGAGAAATAAATGGAAAACCAAGCTTACGTGGGAACCAGGCCCATAGATGATTGACGTTCAGACTGAACTCCGGAGAGGCTGATCTCCACAGAGCGTGCTTGTGTGGGAGCTGAGCATCAGCCTGTTCCATAAGGGCATCTGCCACGTCCCGCCCCTGCCCTCGCAGACAAGCTTCATGGCAGGGGTGGGGGTGTGCAGACTTGCTGCCTCCCCTTTGCACCTCCCACTCGTGCACAGCTCATTCCACGGAATTCTGGCTTCAGCTCCCGGGGTTTGGTTGAAATTATGTTCTGCATGTCACCAGGACTGCAGACTCTTTTCTTTTTCAGTCTCTGCTCCCTTCTGCGCCTGAGATGCTCCCAGCCACTCGGGAAACGCTCTCCATTGGCATCACTCTCCTCCTCGTTCTCCTAACCTTCCCCTTGGTACGTGGCATTGGTTCCTTTTCTTTTACCGCCTCTCTTAGGGTTGTCCACGGTTTCACCCTTGATGATCTCCTCCAACCCTAAACCTAATGCACAGATGCCTCCTCAATGCATTTGCCCAAACCCGATCATCTCTTGAATTATAGATCTAACTTGCCCTTCAGCATTTCAAACTGAACCCATGCAACATCGGATCCCTTAGTTCCTATTTCCTTAAGTTTAAAGATTTATTTAGGGATCATTGATATTTGGATAATATCAAGTTTTTCTATCCAAGACAACGGTGGGAGCTTTTTTTTCTAGATGATGTTGTGGCTGTGAAGTGTAAGTGTGGAAGAAGAGTATATGCTGATGCTGGAAGGCTAGTGGGTGGACCGTAGTGGACATCTGTTAAGATTCTGGCTGCCTTATACTTTTCATCTTTGCTGCTCTGCAAAATTTCCAGAGTTATGAATCCCACTACCCCGAGAGAGAGACCAGAACACTCACTTTGCCAGCCTAGGGCACAGGCAGGGGACGTATGTCCATCCGTCAGAGTCACTATGTGAGATTTCAATACACAGGTTAGAAATCTGAACCAGGAGGTCCCACACAGAATGTACCCTTGCTGGTGAGAGTGGCAGCTAAGGCGTGTATTCTTAGAGGGCTACAGTCTGTCTGCACACACAAGCGTTCTCGGGGTGGAGGGCAGAGCAGTTATTGCTACTTGTGTGCAAGTGGTAGCATTTAGGACTTCGCGGCATCCAGGGCTTGGTTTTCTCATCAGCCCCACGGGGCAGCATGATTTGGGGGTCTCCTCCTAGAAGTTTGGCCTTGAGACTAGTTCTCAAGCCCGTATAAAATTCTTCAAACAAACTCTTCTCCTGCCAGTTTCTGTTACTTGAAGCAAGAACCTTGACTAACACATCAGGGAGGTGTGGGAAGGAGAAACAGTCTTGAATGAAAATTACATGTGGTGTAGCCTTGAGTACCCAGGCGGGCTGTGACCTCAACACCTCTGGTGCACCAATTACGTAGACTGAGGTGTGAATGGAAACTCTTGGAAATGTACAGCTTCTCGTGCCCCCATAACCTTTGCTGCTGTGTCTACTTCTATCTGATCTCACATTATCCTTTACATTTAGCACTTAAAAAAAACAGTGGTAAAATACACATAGCATAACATTTACCACCTTGCCCAATTTTTTTTCAGAGTTCTTAAAACTTTATTCCGCCAGTAGTCTCAGGCCCCAGGCCCTGATGACGACCGTCATCCCCACCCTTACCCAACCCCTTACCCATTTTTAAGTGCACAGTTCAGTAGTGTTTTGTATATCCATCACTTCCAGAACTTTCTCCTCTTCCCAAACTGAAACTTCATGCCAGTTAAACATTAACTTCCCATTTCCCCTCTCCCTAGTCCCTGGCAACTACCATGTGACGCTCTTCTTCTTTGAACTTGAATACTCTAAATACTCATCTAAGTGAAATCACACAATATTTGTCTACTTGTGACTGGGTTATTTCACCTAGCATGACGTCCTCAAGGTTCATCCATGTTGTAGCATGTGACAGGATTTCCTTCCTTTTTAAGGTTAAATAATATTCCATGGCATAGACAGACCACATTTTATCCATTTCCCTCTCAGTGGACGCCTGGGTCGCTTGCTTCCACCTTTTAGCCATTGTGAATAGTGCGGCTGTGAGCATAAGCATATATACTTAGTACCTGCAGTGCTAATGACTATCCCTTATAAAGTGGGGTACTTACTGTGTACCAGGCACTATTTGAACATATGGTAACTTCTTTAAACGTGTAACAACCCTATGAGTTGGGAACTATTATTATCCATATTTTACCAATGTGGTATAAAACCCTACTAAGAGTTAGGGAACTTGCTCCTACTTACTTAAATCCTGGTGGTAGAACCGAGATTCAAATGCCCCAGTCTGGCTGTCGGCTAGACACTCCCCACTACTGCCTCGAAATACGCAGCCTTTGGACCTGGGTCACTTCCTTGGGGGATGATGGGTACTTCGTTTATACTGTTCCTGTAGCTGGGAATGGTGACCCTCTGACCTTCGATAGCTGGTTCCTTTTTGCCATTTACATCTCCGTTTAAATGTCTTTCCTCAGAAAGGCCTTTCTTGACCACCCACAGTACCTGTTTTGAATCCACATAGCCCTTATTACTCTCTAACATTGTGGTGTACATTTATTTTTTATCACCAGTTTCTCACTGAAATGTAAGCTCCGTGAAAGCCCAGGCCTGTGCTGGTTTTATACTGTCATATCCCCAGTGCCTAGAACTCTGATTAGCAAATGGTATACTTAATAAACAGTTGTTGACTGAAACAGTGAATCAGTGCCAAAATAAATAAGCCTGGGCAACTTAGAATCTTACGATAATAAAATTAAAAATAAAGGAAAAGTTAATAAAGGGAAAATCTTTCCATTAAGCGCAGGGTTTAAATAACCTCAAAAGAGTTAAGTAGAACTGGTAAAATACTCTTATTTCTAATGACCGTGTGATATTATGATACCTTCTAGCTATGTTTGCTGATTAGATTAGCTATAATGCTGGTATTGTTTTCACTTTATGGAATTGGAAAAGTTATGACAAAGTTGCTTATCCAGCTTTGTAAAAGTTAAGTGTTTAGTTCAAAGAAACTTGAAGGTTGTCTGTAATTTCAGCTGGAGTTCAAATGAATGAGAGTTTTTCATCTTGCCCTCCAAATCAGGAATTCAAAAGATTACCTAGACAGGAAGTTCTCTTTATCCTGCTGCTGGGTACAGGGACATTCTGCATCTCCCGGTGCCACTTCTGGATGGAAAGGAAAACAAGGTCCTCAAAATCATTTGCCACCTTTCTAACTCCCTTTATTCATATTCCTCTCCCTGTACAAAAGAAATTTCTATAGAAGAAATAATTTTTGCAAAAAAAGAAAAAATACAATAAAAAATCATCTAGAACAGAAAAAAATAAATATCTAAAACATGAAATAATGTGGCAGAAAACATTGTTTTCTGCAAGACCTTCTGTTCCTTCAATATCTTTAACATGTGCAGCTCAAACTTAGCTGACCATTTTCTGTTTCTCTCTCATGTAAATATGTTTTCCACCAGTGAAATAAAGAAAATGTTGACTTTGGAATTCCTTAAGATGACCACCGTTGATGTACCTGCTTGACTGGAAAGTTCTCAGAGACTCTCAAATAAAAGAACAGAAACATAGCATTTTACATGGTTTAGTCATTAAGAACTGCCACAAATGTGGTGCGTAGAACTGTAGTAGGTAAACAATAAATGTAGTGAGGTGGGAAATTAGGACCCCAATATATTAGAAATTGGGATTGTACCTTTGTACCCCAGGGCAGGTAGTCCAATTTGGATATTTCCAATTGAAAAGCATTTTGTCACTTCCAGGATAGAAACATTCTACTCTTCGTGTCCTTATGCAACTGGCAAAGAACACAGCTACCCACTTGCCTGCCCTATGGACTAAGAGTATATCCCACTGAGAAATAACCTATTCAATTTTTCTTATTAAAATTGGGTGAAATACAATGTCCATACCGATTATGCATTTTGCCGAAGGAACTCATGGGAAAAGAGCGAGCCAGCTTGGCGCGCCAGGTGACGGCCTCAGCTGCGCGGTGCTCCCTGGCTAAGCAATAAAGGAAATCCCAGAAAAATCAGTGGTGAGGGACGTGTGCAGCTGGGCAAGGGCCGGGGAACAGAAAAGGAAAGTAAATGTTCCAAAGGATAGCAAAATTTATGGATTGTCTTGTTTTGTTTCTTTGTTCTTGTTTTTATGTTGTTTGTACAAAAAGTGAAACAAAGCTCTTTGTTAATGGGGAAAACATGTATATTAACAAACCAGCGGAATCTGGAATGTTACAACTTAAGGCCACGTGGGTTCTCGTGGCTCCAGTTGTCCACGGTGTGGCAGGGACTAAGCCGTGGGTAGTACGGTGAGATGGAAGGGAAGGGAGGGGAAAAGGGCTCTGTTCACAGGAAGACAGAAAATCTAGAAGGTCACAATCAAAAGGAAGTTGCTTTCCTCCAGAAAAGGAGGCAGAAACCAAGCAGAAGGCAGGCCAAGAGAGCAGAGTTCAAGTGAGGTTCTCCTAAGGCGCAGACATGACTCCCCCAGCCCTCCCGGGCTGCTGGCCTGGAAGGCCGACTCATGCCACATGGCAGAAAGACCCCCCTCCACCCCCATTAACCTCAGTATGTTCTTAAGAATGACTAGGTTTCAGATAGAAAATGACAAACTTCCCTTTAATTCATATGTTGTTGAAGGCACCCTGAGTTCCTTCTCAAGCCACAATTTTAACTATTACTGTTTTTTGTTAAAATACCTGCTCTTGTGGATGAACAGAAAGTGGAATAATGCAGAGCAAGTGCACAATATCATTATAGTTGAACTTGATAATAGTACATGGAGATTTCCACTGGGTAGACTGGGCCCAACCTATGAATGGGTTCCGTTCCAAAAGTTCTCTGGAACTTGGAATCAATTTTCCACAGGAAATAGAAATGGGAATTAGATCCCAATTCCAGTCCGCAAGAGCTGGTGTAATTCACAATAGAGCTGAGCTATTGTTACAGAGGCCATATTTTCTGAACCCCAAACTGGGACCCATGATTTGACAAGCACACATGTTCTTGATAAAATAAAAGAACAGAGTATTGGAATCGGATTTGTACTGGGAGATCCAGGATATACTGTACTGTAGTACTTCAAATGCTGCTGTAGACCCCAACACAGGCGTAAAGATGTTTTTGCGGGAGAATGCGTGCCCAGCTCCAATACTGGGTATCAGGGTCACATTCGTCCTGCTGCTCTCTGGCTTCTCACACCCCTGCTCCCCCAACTTGAAGCCTCAGGAAATGGCTCCTTGCCTGCTCTGGCCACTGGCTGCTCCGGGCCCCACAGCTCTGTTCCCTTGGCCGGTCTCTCATTCCTCCCTCCTGCAAGCTCAGTTCTACCCCAGGCGTAGGGAATAATTCCAACCTCGATCCAAGGACCCCTGAGACTGGATGTAGCATCACCAACCTTCTTTCTCCTCCCACACTGACTTGGAAAACTGGTCCCAGCTGCTGTGAGTTTTGGTGGAGATTTCTGAACCCATCACTTGGGTCCTGCTGTACTCCTGCTGCTAAAACTTAGACTTTACTTGGCCAAAACCATGTGCAGCTGGCTGCCTGCCCTCCTGGACTCTGCTTGGTGCCCATGCTCACCCCACAGCTGTCCTAGTCTGGTTTCTTTGCAAATAACAATGGCTTTCCGCCTAGAGACTCAGTGCTGCCCGGCTCCAGAACAGAACAAGGTCAAGAGAGGAAAGACTTTGGAAACAGACACACCCCACCTGGAGCTCTAACTCAACCATTGATTAGCTGTGGAATTCAAATATTTTGAATGCCAGCTTTCTTATGTTTGAAATGAGGATGACAATAACAGTTGTGATGTTTTTTAGTGTTTACTATATGCCATAATGCCATTGTAAGGGCTTGTATGTGTTAATTCATTTAAACCTCACAGTAACTGAGATAAGTGCTATTATTATCCTCCTTCACAAATGAGATGAGGAAGTCACCTAGCACTTCAGTAATTTGCTTAAAGAAACACTTTTAGTAAGTGATGGATCTAACCAGCGTGAAGTCTAACCCAGCGTGACTTCAAATCTGCTGTCTCTCAACCTCTAGGAAAAACGGACGTGAGGCTCCCAGCAGTGTCTAGCAGACAGTGGTCTCAGGAAGTAAATCAGTGTTATTTGCTGTTATTGTCAGTCCAGATCTCCACCTTCCAGTAGATGTGCTCAGGAAATAGTTGTCGCCCTGATCTATAAAGTCATGTTACTAAATCCATAATGCTGAGATCAGTATACACAGCCTTTCCTCCTCTAACCCACGTCCATGGGCCCAACTGTGTGAGTGGGTTTCAGCCTTGGTTTGCTCCTTCATTTATCTATCCATTCGGGCAATTACTAAATAAATATTCCTGTGTCCTTACTTATTGTTCTGGATACTGTGGACACAATTTTCAAGGTGGATGCAGACTCTGCCCTCTTGATGTTTACAATCCAATGGGAAAACCAGGCAAATCATTACCCAATGGATGTAAAAGCACAGCTGAAAGGGGGGTGGTGTAGAGTGCTGTAAGCCTGTTATGAATTTGATCTCACCTGAGAATCAGGGAGGGGTTCTTAGAGGAAGTGATGTTTACTTGAGAACTAAAAGTTGAGTAGGAGGCCTTGGAGGAGGAGAGGGAGAACATCTGTAGCCTGAGGACAGCCCATGCAAAGGCCCTGAGGTACTAGGAAGTGTGATGCGTGGACCAGTGTGGCTCCAGCAGAAATCATGTGGTGTGAAATGAGACTGTAGATATAAACAGGAACTAGGCCATCTAGGGCCTTGTGATGCCTGGTGGGGTTTTATCTTTATACTGAGAACACTGGAAACTGTTGAAGTGTTTTAAACAGAGGCCAGGTTGAGGAGGGCGTGATGTGGTCCAGGTTCCTCTGAAAATACCACTCTGGCTTCACAATGCAGAATGGATTAGAGAGAAGCAGAGATGGAGAGGAGTAGAGGGTTCCTGGTCTGGGCTTTTCCTTCTGAAAGACTCCAGCTGAACTTTCTTTGACAACGTGGTCGCAGACAACTTTCAGGGAGTCTTGCTAGGAGGTTTAGCTGATCATCCTGCCTGGGAACCAGATGGAATGTGCAGCTAATGATTCTGGTTCTGGGGGAGTCCTGATTTGACAGAGGGGCCCTTCCTATCAGGTATAGTGTTGGTTCTTTCCTGGGCCCTGCTTCTGCCTCTCAGATAAGGGTGGTGTGTTCTGGGGCTATTCAAAAGCCTTTTATAATAAATCACAATGTCTATCTGTATCCCCAACCAGCATCTGTCTAAAGAGCTAGGACTTTCAAGTTCAGGCCTGACAACTTTTGCTGTTTGGGGATTGATCTGTAATCACCAATGTCTCCCAACAAAAATGACCCCAGAGATGAGAAGTTGTTTCATATTAAAATCTTCAGTAACACCAAACTGAAGGAGAACATTGAGAATTCTGAAAATCCTGCTTCTTGGATTCCTTGTCTAAAACAGGCCAATCTAAATCTCAAACCCTTTTGACACTAAAGTCAGTCTGTGCCACCCCACAATCTATCTTCTTTAACTGTCTGTATGTTAAAAATAAAAGTATCTGGAATAGGATTCTTAAACCACACTCCCATAAGTTTTATTGCTATAAACAAACAATTGGGACACCTCGGCAAATTGGAAAGTCTCCCGCTATGGAATGAATGGACTGTGACGAGATTAATTAGGTATCAGTGATTTCTCAGAATTGGACATGCTGCTGGACCCGTCACTTGCCACCATTGCATGCCTCACCACCTCAGAATTAGTGAAATGCTCCCAGGGCACATTCTCGCCCTACAAATACAGAGTGGGGTAGGAAGGGAAAACCAGGGTCACTGTGCCCACCTATGCAGTTGGGAATTTGAGCCCATCAGACTCTGGAATTCATTAGCTTTGACATGCTGTGTATTGTTTCAGGTGAGTCCCTCTTAAATTTGCAGTTAGGTCTGGGATTTGGCCCACAACGTCGATGTCACAACATATCAGTTATTCTGCTCTGCACTCTGTACCAGGTACCTTCCCTGGAACATGGTGGAGGCCAGTCTCACCTTCTCTGGTCCTGAGTTCAAAGTCCAAAGCACTTGTTACTCTTGCCCTTGACTCTGTGCTCTTGTGGGTTGTCCTTTCACTGTTCATGTGTGTACGTCTGTCTCCCTCCAAAGGTTCGACCCACCTTCTTGAAGGGCTGGAAAACCAGCTCCAAAATACCTCTTTTTTCTCATCTTCATCTCCTAGAAACTCCTAGTAAGTTCTCAAAAATCCTTTTCTCATTCCAACAATTCTATCAGCTCCAGTAAGTAGAGGAGGGGAAGTTCTCCATGAAAATCAGTATGTTTTTTTTTATTAGGGTATCACTGATATGAACATGAGTATGCTTTATTCAATCACTTAAGCATATTTTTTGATTCTCATATTCTAGGTGCTGTGCTAAGTATTGTGGATATAAAGATGAACTAAAACATTAGCATTCCCCTTAAAGAACTCTGTTTTTTTGTCCTTGTCATTGGACGGATTGACACGACATTCTGACTTGTTTCGAGTAAGGCTATCCAAGTCACACAGTAGAGAGGCAGACACCAGTGAAGGGAGGCGTTAGTCATACCAAGTTCACCAACATTCTGTACAGGCCTGTCTCTTCTCTAGTTTTATTTTAGTCTTTACTCCACTTCATCTGCAGTGGTCTCCGACGCCCATTAACCGCTCCCCCGACCATAAGCACCCACTCTGGTACATTAGGCACGCATCCTTGGCTCTGTGTGGACCTTTGAGAAATAGTGTTGCTACATGTATGTATTTTAAATTTACAGCAGTCGTGCTGTAGATCTCATCCTGTTTCTTAATTTTAAAAAAATGGCACACGATGTTTTGAAGACCAGTGGATGTTTCTAATGGTACCTCCAGCCTGTCTGCTTTGCCATCTTCTTCCAGATGCAGACAGCAGTGGTCTCGAGAATCCGGCCCCTGAGTTAGGCTCCCAGGTTCCACCCCCACCAGGGATACTGCAGTCAATCACCTGGGCCTGTTCTTTGAGACGGGGGCTCTGGAAGTCTGTTTGCAGGAGTGGGATTCGTGGGGCCCAGGTCAAGTGCTCCCCGAATTTCCTCAAGTGCTGCGATATCACTCACGGCAGGCCGCCACGTTCGTGCTCACAGCAGCCTTCCACTCTGCTCATAATTATCAGGCTGGGATCTAAACAATCACAGTAATAATGTCCACTGCCATTTATTGAACACCGGCTACCTGCCGAGCGCTATGCCAGTGTGGGATCCAAATCACTTAACATTTCTGCGCAGCATGTATCAGCATCTTGTTGGCAGGCGAGGACACTGATTCTGATTCGGAAAGTTTGTACCTCACCCACTGGCACATGGCTCTCCTGAGGCAGAGGCGGGATTTGAGAGGGCATCCGTCCCTGGTGCTAAACTCTGTGATTTGAAAGTACATTTGTGAATACAAATATGCTGGGTTCATTTTATTAAAGTAGCATAGCTGGCTGTGATAGGAGGGGGTGTGACATTGGTCAAGAACTCACCTCGAGATGAGTGAGTAGCCCTTTACAGAGTTTTCCACACTAGTGGGGTGCTGTGAGAGCTGCCGAAGTTCTTATATGCAACTACAGCTGAAATAAAAATTTGCATTATGCCCTGTCTTGCCAATGGATTTCAGCCCCGGGCAAGTTCACTATGAATTCAATGTGACCAAAGAAATGACAGTAGAACATTCTTGGGGTGGAAGGGTTTATACCCAACTTTATTTCTAGGGTGGCAGGTCAATCACTAGAATCCTGTTCACTCAGAGCGAGTCTGCACGCAGCAAGTCGGTCTCTGCCTCTGGGCCCCTCTGTCTGCACAGCCGTCCTCTGGGCCTCTGTCCTTGGCGCTGCCGCTACTCCAGCCTTGCAGCCTTGCAGCCTTGCAGCCGTGCCACTACGTCGCCCAAACCACTGGGCAGGGCTCTTTATATAGAGTCAATAGCAATGCATTGCCCACACATGTGCGGTGAGCTAGCCAACCAGGGCCAGGTGAGAATCCTGGCCACAGAAACTTACATTTTATCCACATTCCCACCTAAGTATGACAATGAAAACAAAAACCTCTAAGTCTCGGCATGGAAGGGCTGTCTTCTCTGGAGACCTCTTAATTTATTAGAATGGTACTTCTGTACAGTTTTTTCTCAGGGCTTAGAATAGAAATCTCAATGTTTAATGCCTGGAGTGGCCCAGTCCTTCTAAGGTGGACTAGGAATCAGAGCTTCCACTTGAAGGTGAAAACTCATCTGCTTAATAAAAAAATTTTATGGAGGCAACACTAAATGAGTCACCCTCTCCAGCCTTGAGGTGCTTGACTCTAAGGGGAGAAGGGATCAATTAGTAATTTGGGGACATAGTGCGTTCTGCACCAGGAAATGGAGAGCTCTCAGGGATACAGGACAGAAATAAACGCAATGCATCAGCTCTTGGCACTAACTCATTGCCCAGTTCTGCCTCCTGAGTGTGACAAAACATGGGATGAAAATCACCAACAAGCTTGTGGAGTCAAAGCAGCGTGGGGCTGGCTCGGCCCAGAGGACAGGTGGTCATCCAGCAGTGACCAGGGACTCCTATCTCAGAGGGAGAATGGTGAACTCTCTCGGCCTGCAGGTGGCTGGAGTTTTGTGAGGTTTCCCCAAATTTCTGAGCCTATCCTTCATCACATGCTCAGAGAATAACATTACAGGTGTCGAGGGAACTCATTTTATAACATTAATCAGGCTGGATTAAAACTTGGCTTTCTTCTGACCTGTCCTGCAAGGGTTGCTTGGGAAATCAAAAGAAGTCACTTTTCAGACAGAAAGCCTGCACTTACTGGTTTAAAATAGTGTGTTCAGCCACAAGGCGATCAGACTTCAGTTGTAACCTTTTAACTACTCGCTTCCTGGCACCTCCCTACCTCGTCATTCGGTGTGAACAATCCCGGTCTGGAGGCGCAGGTGTGTTTCTGACAGTCTCCCTGAAACAGAGCAGGGATCCAGTAAGTATTTCACGGATTTCTACAATGTGTATTCATTTGTGCTGTTTGCAAGAGCCCAGCACACCATGCCCCTCACCTGCATTTGCCTGCTCTGAAAACTGAAGGTTTTTCTTGATTTAGTTTAACAAGCGTTTTTCTCCTGTTCCTTAGAAAGAGAAAGGGGGAGCAAGAGACTATGCCCCGTGACTGGAATTGTAATGAGCTCCCAGACCTGTTCCTAATTATCTTTGTAACTTAGCAACATGCTGGATGAGAGAAGAAAGGAGCAGAACAATATAAATTCATGGGTAAGATGTGGGTGGAAACGGGGGCTAGGCAACCCTGGTGCCCAGGCTACAATAAGAGGAGGCATTTGCTAGGGAGGGGAAAGGGGCTGCCATTCAGTTCTGCTTCTGCAGGGAACAAGGGGGGCTCGCTGGGGCCAAGTGCACGAGATGGAGACATTGCTGGCAGTGCCGCCTCAGATTGGTAGAGTGCCCAGGGAAGGGAGCCTGGATACTTTGCTCTTGGCGTCTGAACGTGTGCAGGCGAGGGCTGGCTGGCAATCCCCATGCACTGAGCAGTCTCTGCATCCTGACTCATCTTAGCCCTCTGAGCACACTGCCTGGCCTTTCTTTCAAAACGTCAGGGAAACGTCGCTGTCTCGGTTGCCTCATGGGCAGAAATATACCATATGTTTCTTTAGCTGGAGATGAAGTTTTGAAGACTACCCAGGGCCCATCTTCGGGATGTCCAGTGGATACCATGGGGCTCAGCCAGCGTGCTTATCAGATTTTCAGAGAGCACAGATGGGAATGACGGCCAGCTTAAGTTGTCAGCATCAGATTCCAGGTGGTTTGGAATGCTGACCGAAAATCAGAGACATGTAACAGCACTTCCTTGCATTAGAAAACTCAAGGAGAGGTCAGGGAAAGCCTCGCTTGACAACAGTTTAGGAGAAAAGGATTTGGGGATTTTATTGAATCACAAAGTAAGTATAGCACCTGGGGAGGAGTATGGTGGTAAGCATCTAACTCAGTCTCACCTGTGTCCCCAGGAGCATGGGGTACGGGTCAAGGGGACACAGTGCATTCGTTGCAGCGTTGCTAGTGGAGACCCTGGCTCAGAGTGCGGGATCGGGGTCTGTGTCTGCCTGCCAGTGAGTAACAGCTTATGGACTTGGAAACATGCAGAGGAGACTGCCACGTCTCGGAACACAGCCTCATGGGACAACTGCAGGAATTGCACTGTTCGGCCCAGAAGAAAGCCCCCCAGGGGACCCTGAACCAGAGGGGAAGGCTCCCGTGTGCAGTAATGTGTCTCGTGTAGAACTTGCCCCCATGAGCTTTTATTCACTTCCACGTGGACCGGCTCCTTGTGCAGCGCTGGCAGAGCTGCTGTGGCCTCCCTGTGGGAATGTTTGCCTCCTCGCTCCTGCCCGCGTGAGGAGCAGAGTGCCAGTTAGGGCCCCAGGCTTTTCTGAGCTCTGGGTGTTTCGGAGTTCCAGGGTGCTGTTTGTATCGCAAAGCATCTCAACCAGATCAGAGGCAGGTAGTGAACACACAGACTTGTTAGTTCTCCAAGGGGTCAGGGGAGGTGTCACAGAACAAGGGGAGTTGAAAGGGGGGTAGATTTAAACAAGTGACGAGAGGGCAGAGGAAGCTCTGGGCTAGAGGCATAGCATTGCCAAGGTCTGGAGTAGACAAGTTGGAGAGGAGTAGTGGGAGAAGAAGGTAGGAAAAGGTCAGATGGCAGAAAGCTTAAAATGCCACCTGCGTGTGTTTGATTTTGGTTATGTAGGCAAGGGGTGGGGCTGTCAGTTGGCAAATCAAATCTGATGCCCAGTTAAATTTGAATTTCAAGTAAACAACAAATAACACTTCAAAATATGACTATGTCCTATGGGATATTTAGGACAAAACTAAGATTTGTTTTTTAACTTATCTGGACATCCTGTGTGCTTTTATCTGGCCACTCATGCAAAGGAAGTCACTAAAGATTTATAACAGGGGAGTCCACTGTATCAGGTTATGGAAATAGTCATCCAACTGCCATATAACAGCTGAATTAAAGTAGGAAAACAGAATAAGAGCTAAGAATGGAAAAAACTGTGTTCCTTCTCTACCAGCCACACTTCCCTTCTGATAGTAGATACTGGGGGCAGGTGTCCCACACCACGCAATTCTCTAGTGCCGGCAGGGTGTCCTGCAATTTAACTCAGTGTGACACTGCCTACCTGGCTAGAGCATCAGGTCCCATGGATTGAGGGCTGAGTCCCACAAGACCACCCCTCCCCCCAACTTCAGGTGGTGATCCCAAGTCCTGGTTGTCACTTGTGTTTCTGAGCAACTGGTTATAAATCAGAGATTCCCACAACCCCATGCTCGAGTTCAGTAATTTGCTAGAAGAGCTCACAAAACTTGGGAAAACGGTTTACTTACAGGTTACCAGTTTATTATAAAAGTACACAACTCAGAAACTGCCAGAAACACAATTCAAATGCACCAGGGAAGGGTGTGGGGCTCCCACGCCTTCCCTGGATCTGCTGCCCTCCCAGCACCTCCTCATATTCACCAACCTGGAAGCTTGCTGAGCCCCTTCAGTTAGGGTTTTCATGGAGGCTTCATTATGTAGGCATGATTGGCTGCATCCTTGGCCGTTGGTTATTAACTCAACCTCCATCCCCTCTCCCCTCCTTAGAGGTTGGCAAGGGGGGCTGAAAGTTCCAACTTTCTAATCATTGGCTGGTTCCCCTGGCAACCAAGTCCCCTTCTGTGGTAATCTGGAGGCTTTCCAGAAATGGCCTCCTTAACATAAACTCAGATTGAAAGGGCTTATTATGAATAACAAGACACTTCTTTCACTTTTACTGTTCAGGAATTATTTCAGGAACTATGGACAAAAGACCAAATGTAACAGTTGAACACCCATTGCTCTTATCACTTAGGAAATTACAGGGTTTGGGGAACTCTGTACTGCTGTGTTCATGGGAACCATGGACACAGATGAAGACTAAAACACATATTATTTATTATGTGTATATATATACATTATATATATATATATATATATATATATATATAATAAATCACAATATCACAGGCTATTAATTGGAAAATGATTGCAGTTGTCCTAGCTTGACTATATAAAAGGACCCGAGTCTGCATTATAATAAAAACAAAAGAAGGGACATATTCAAGGGACAGGCTTAATGACTCAGTCAACAGGACTTGGTGGCTGGCCAGAAGCAGTTCAGAGAAGGAGGCAGAGGACTGTGACAGTTGTAAGGATGAGTCCAAGGTTTCAGGCCAGTGGCTGGGAGCATCATGGAAGAAATAGTTTAGAGGAAAGAAGGTGGAATTTTGAGTTCTCTTGAAGACCTTCTCATGGTAGACACCAAATGGAAAGTTTCAGCGAGCAGGAGACGCCCAGCTAAATTCCAGAAGGGAGAGTAGGTGGGAGCTCTCCATCCAGGAAGCTGAAGAGTCAATGGGCTCCTCCAGGGAGGGTATGAAGTGTTCGGGGCAGGAAGGAAGTGAAGCCTCCCGTGCAATAAGGGATTCTAGTCTCTAATCCGAGCTAACATGGGAGTCTGATTTCCCTGTGGCCCAAACATTCTCTTTACCTTTTCAATAAAGGTAAAATGTAAAATGGACCAGTAGATGTAGTTGCTATAATGGGCTGCCTCCCATGAACACAGTAGAGTGCCGTTGTCTTAACTCTGATGCCCAGAAAGGCTTTGCCTCCCAGCACCGCACCGATGCTCCAAGGATCTCAACGACGCAGCCAGCCCATGTGCCTCAGTGGGTCTGGAGTGAAGGGGTGGGGGGACCTGCAGACAGGAGCCCTGGGTCCCTGCAGTGATGGCATGAAGCCCATGAGACCTGCATGGGAGCTTCGGTCCCTGTCCTGCAGGCCTGCCAAGTGGAGCAGCCATGGCACCCCGACCCCCTGGGGCAGCATCTGGACACACACTTGCCCACTCAGGCAGGACACCAGGAGGAAACAGCCTATAACCCACAGCCATGGATGGCATCCAGGGCCTTAAAAGTTTACTTTATTGGGATCTTAATGAGACCCTGAAGGTTTTGGGCTCCTGTTCAGATGAAAAGTCTTAGAAAGGCCAACTGAATCGGAAAGATATGAAGTGAGTGATTCCGTTTCAAAGCCAGGGACAAGGCCCTGGAGGAGAGAAGCGGGAGCTGGCCGAGATACCCCTGTTGCCATCTCCCTCCTCCCCCAGCCCCTTCTCCAGGGGCACCTGGGAAGCTCTCTGAGCTCCCACTTGGCTGTCTCTCTCAGAGCCTGGCACTCTGGGAGCTCCTGTGCTCCTTCTCCAGCCCCAGGAGCTGCTGCCGGTGACCCAGCTGTGGTGGAAGCCGACTGACAAGGACCCACTGGGGCCGGCTGGCGGGCTCCCCCATGGGTGACGCTGGTTGCTAACTGGCGTGCAGACCCTCAGGGGATCCAGCCCAGTGTGGAGGCCCCTTTGTCCAACTGCTTTACTAATAATTTTATAATGCCTGGAGAGCTGTGTTTGCTCTTCCAGTGTGTGCCTGAGATTCAGGAACCCGGGATCACACATTTCTGGCCTTGTGATCCTCACTGATGAAGTGGTGACGGATTGTCATATGGAGGCTCATGCTGAGTAAGGTCCGGGGAAACCAGGCACCATCTTGTCTTAAATGCTGCCTATGTGGCACTGGGTCCCCAAAATAATTCTTGAGGTATGTTTTCTTTTCATTTTATAGATGAGGGCCTGAGGCTCAAAGCCTTATGGAATTTATCCCAGGTCCTGTGACACTGAGTGTCTAAACTGGGGTGAGAACCTAACCCAGCAGCTGATTCAAGTCCTGTCCTCTGTTCATACTCTGTGCTCCTGTGTGGAGCTCCAATTTTATTTTTCTTCCTGGCAGATAAAAATGTGTATGAAACTAAGCATGTGACTCTGGACATTTATGCTTCTTTTCTCTGACACTTTTTGATTGGTAACAAATGTTGATTGATGGACCAACAACCTAGACGACTGATGAAATTCTAGAACTGTCCTATTTAGCAGGTAGCTAATTGTGCTTACTGTTTTTTTACAGACTTTAATTTTTAGAGCCGTTCTCAGGCTCACAGGAAAAACTGAACTGAAAGTATAGAGATTTCCCGTATACCCCTTTCTCCACACAGGCACTGACTCTGTTATCTATACCCCCCAGCAGAGCGAGGCATCTGTTACAATTGATAACCTTACACTGATGCATCTCCATCACCCGAAGTCGACATTAAGGATCCCTCCTGGTGTTGCACAGTCTACGGCTTTGGACGAATGTGTAATGACATGTCTCACTGCCCAAGTACAGGAAGAACAGTTTCGCTGCCCTGAAATTCCTCTGCAGGCGGTCCTCATCGGCTCCCGTGGTGTGCGCAGGACCCGCCTGATGGAGCGCGTCACCGACGACACCTTCTGCGAGGCCTGCAAGTACACCGTGGGTGCTGACTTTAAAATCAAAACTGTAGAGCTAAGAGGAAAGAAAATCAGGTTACAAATCTGGGACGCAGCAGGTCAGGAGAGATTCGACAGCATGACCTCAGCTTATTAGAGAAGTGCCAAGGGGAGCATATTAGTATAGGACATCACAAAGAGGGAGATGTTTGATGATTTGCCAAAATGGATGAAGATGATTGATAAGCGTGCTTCAGAAGATGCAGAACTTCTCTTAGTTGGGAATAGGCTGGACGGTGAAACGGACAGAGAAATCACCAGATAACAAGGTGAGGAGTTTGCACAGCAGGTAACTGGGATGCGATTCTGCGAAGTGAGTGCCGAGGATAATTTCCATGTGGACGAGATATTTCTTAAACTTGTTGATGACATTCTGAAAAAGGTGCCTCTGGGTATTTGAAGGAGTGCACTGTCCAACAGCGTCCTCCCGTTACCACCAGAGCCTGAGATGCCGCCAGAACTGCCCCTCCGGGACCGCACGTCGAACGCTGCTGACCGGCTACTTCGGAGACAAAGTGGAAACGGATCCTGGGAAGGGGAAAACGTTCTGTTCTGCACTACAGTCGTTTTGACAATTTCCTTTCTCATTTTGCAATCCAAGTCAGAGCTACACGCTAACTTGTAAATAGGCAAATATGCATCCTGGGTAAGTTTTGGTTACAAATGACTTATTTCCTTCCAAATTATTATATTTCACTCATGATCCCAGTGTCTCGTTTGCACACACTGGGAGACAAAACACTTTTAATATGAAGAGTGGGAGAAATGAAAGGTAAAATGTTTCTTGAAATAAATAATTGTCCTTAATTATATTATGATGCAGAATATACTAATAAGAAAGAATATGGTGTTTTGCTTGCCGTTTTAAAGAAAATTTGTAAAACTAAAGATTTTGAGGGGGAAAACCTATCTTAAGTGCTTTTTCTTTATTTATAACACATTTCCTTTAGCTGTGGCATCTCTGAAGTATTAGGGTGTTTCTTCCACAAAGCAAAGCTCCATTTACACTGTCATTGAAGGCTATTTACTAACGTTGTGTAATAGTAGAATATTACTACTTAGAGGGAAGCATTTGACTTGGTTCTGAGTACCCTATGCTTTTAAAACTACAAAGATTAAATAGAGTGTTTTTTAAACTATAGAAGATTTTAACCCTGCTGTCCTAAACAAACCCTGTTTAAAAGAATTTTAAAGAGATATGTTTTACTATATCAAAGAACATACATGTATTTATTTGCCTAAACATCCTACACCTTTGTAGTGATAAAACTCTGTCCCTTAAAAGTGTTATTCCTATCAAGCCCAGACTGTGTTTATTTATTTATTTATTTATTTGTCTGATAATGAATTTGTAAACTCTGTCTCTGGTATATCTTTTATTAAACTGCACTGTTTTGTTTAGTCAAGGTATGTAAGTATGTATTTGAATAATTTGGTGTGTCTTTTGAGTGTTGTGGTATGAAAAGCATTGTGGTCTTTCTACACTAATGAAGGGCAAATAAAATTTTGTATTTATGAATAAAAAAAAATTCCTCTGTGATCTTCATCTCTGTTGTAGGTCATTTGGAAGTAAGAGATTCAGAGGTCATTCATCCCTCTCCCGACCACATCACGGCAACCACTAATCTTTTTACCATCTCCATTTTCTGCCTTTTCCAGAATGTCATATGGCTGGAATCACACAGTTTGTAGTCTTTTAGATTGTCTTCTTTTACTTAGTAATATGTATTTTAGTTTCCTCCATGTCTTTTCATTGCTTGTCAGCTCGTTTCTTTTATTTTTGCTGAATAATATTCCATTGTCTGGATGTATCACGGCTTGTTGATCCATTCACCTACTAAAGGGCATCTTGGTTGCTCCCAAGTTCTGGCAATTATAAAAACAGCTGCTATAATCATCCACGTGCATGTTTTTGTGTGAACATGTTTTCAGCTCCTTTGGGTAAATACCAAGGAGTGTGACTGCCAGTTGGCAGAGTAAGAGTATACTTAGTTTTGTAAGAAACTGCCAAACTATCTTCCAAAATGGCTGTGCCATTTTGCATTCTTAGCAGAAACAAGTCAGAGTTGCTCCACCTCCTTGTCAGCATTTGGTGTTGTCAGTGTTTTGGATTTTAGTCATTCTAATAAGTGTGTAGTAGTATCTCATTATTGTTTTAATTTGCAGTTCCTAAAGACATATGATATGGAGCATCTTTTCATTTGTATATTTGCCATCTGTATGTACTCTGTGGTGAGGTGTCTGTTCAGAGATTTTCCCCATTTTTCAGCCAAATTGTTCATTTTCTTATTGTTGAGTTTTTAAAGTAATTTTTATTTCTGGTCATGGTAAAATACACAGAGCATAAAATTTACCGTCTTAACCATTGAAGCATACAGTTCAGTAGAGTTAAGTATATTCATATGTTGTGCAACCCATCTCCAGAATTTTTTTCAGCTTCCAAAACTGAAACTCTGTCGCACAAATCAATGACAACTCCCCACTCCTGCGCCCAAGCCCCAGAGCCCCTGGCGACCACCATTCTAGTCGTATCTCTATGAATCTGACTGCTCTCAGCGGTATTTCCAAAAGAATATAATAAATCTACTTTTCTAACATCAACTCTTCCTTCCCAAAATGGAACAGAAAAAAATCGCAGCCCTGAATCTCTTGCCTCCAAATGACCTGCTGTGTCGACCCAGCAGCATCCGCGGTCGGCCTCACCAAGCGCTGCGTCCCCGGCTCAGCCGGGCTCTGCAGTTCTCCCGCGCCTCTCGCTGTGCCTGCCAAGGAGCCCGCGGAGAAGGTGGCCACAGGCAGAACACTAGCGAGGGCTCCTGAGTTCCTCGCTGTGTACAGAGAAGAGTGAAAAAGGAAAGGAGATGATACCCATCCCTGGACAGGATGTTGTCAGGCGCTACTTGCTAGGTTTTGACAAACAGAAACCTGAGCAAATACTGATGAGGGTGGGAAGTATTCCTGGATAATTTTGGAAGCTGCCTCAAGACAGTCCACTGGGCCCCTTCATAGGTGAGGCCATCCGGAGTCAGTGGGCCTGAGATGCCGCGCATCAAGTGTCTCTGACACCGACCTCGTTCCTCTCACTTTATATTTCACATTACGTTTTCATATCCTGGCTCAGTATTTATTAAATCACACTGACTCCCCTGAGACAGTGTGCTGTTGGTGAAGTAACAGCTTATTAACCAGGCAGTAACAGTGACCCCCGTTTACTCAGATGGCTTTCACGTTTGTGCGCGCGCGTACATTACTTGGCCTGGTTCCACGGCACCTCCCGGTGGTGAGAAAAGCAGGTGGCGGTATTTCCATTTTCACTACTCTGAACTTTAAGGGCTGGGGAAGCCAAGGCTTGGCTGGCTGTCGTGTATTCAGGCAGGGGAAGAGTTCAGACTCAAAGACAGGTCTCTTGGCTCTAAACCTGGAGGGGTTTCCACATAAGCATAATTACAAAACCCCTCAGGCCAGGGCAATCATTTTAGTGTTATAGTCAAATTTGTATAATATAAACGTGCCTTTTATGAAATAACCACAAATCATCAGAAAGCCAAATAATTTTTAACATAAGTATGGCTCATGCAATATTGGGGATATACTTATACTTCAACAAAAAGTATTTATTTTTTTATCTGAAATTCAAATTTAACTGGACATTCTGTATTTTTTTCTAAATGGGGCAATTCTAATTCTTATGATATGGGTCACATTCCCACCCAGTTTTATGTATTTGTACAGCCCCGACTGGACTTGGATCTGTTTTCCATTATAAACTCATGCCTGATGGCCGCCTTGCTGTATTCCCGCCGGGGTCTGCTGCATGCCTGCCTTTGTGAACAGTGCTTGGTGTTGACGGAGCTTCTGCGTTGGGCCCCAGCCCACATCTGTCCCGATCACCAGATCTGTATTTCCTACCACTTACTTGACATCTCCACCTGGCTTATCCAGAAACACCTCAGACTCAACGGTCTACGGTGAACCCATCTCCCCGGGAACAGGAGGTCTGGCTGTCCCCCATCAGTGACTGCTGTCACCACCTGAGTCCCGACCTTGACGTCTCCTTCTCCCTTAACCTCCAAGTCCTGCTGCTTTCCGCACTGAGCGTGGGCCTGCACATTCCATTTCAGCAGTCCCCCAGTCAGACTCACCTCCCCTCCTGCCTGGATGGCCCCCAAAGCCTCCCGTGATGCCCCGTCTCCTCACTGCCCCTTCCCACCTCACTGTGCAGCAGTCAGGCGGAGAGAGCATTTCAAAATACAAATCTGATCGTGCCATTGCTGGGCAACAAACATTTCCCTTGCCACAAAGTGCAAAATCCCTCGTGCCATCTGCACGGGCCTGAATAACATGGCTCCATGCTGGGCCTTTGGGGTGAAAGTGAACCAGACCCAGGAGCCCTGCCCTCGTGCACCTCCCAATCTAGAAAGGGGAGCCCAAAATAAATAAAGCATGATGGACACTCAGTTGTGATTTGAGCTGGGAAGGAAGGAGAGGCATCTTTACTGGGAAGGGCTGGAGGTGTGAGGATGGGTGGGCAGGGAGGCACCTCCGAGGAGGCACGTGTAGCCAAGACCTAAGGTGTGAGATGGGAGCGAGTTCTAAGCAGAGGAACAGCGTGCGTGAGCCTGCGGGTGGAAGCAGGCTGGAGTTTGAGGGATGGAAACGCCAGTGGCAGTGGAGCAGACAGGAAGGGAAGCCGGACAAGTGCGCGGAGCAGGCTGGTCCCTCCCTGCGTAGGACGGCCAGCAGAAGAGCGTGTGGCAGCTGGAGAGGCTTCTCGGAGGCAGTGTGGGTCGGGGGCCCCGGAGAGCCCACGGCACTCCGAGGCACAGAGTAGCTGAGGTCACTGGCGCAGTGCAGCTGGACGAAGCCGCTGGTCCGAGCAGCGAAGTCACCTGCACGGAGCCCATAGGAAACCGAAGTTCAGATTCTCAGCTTGGGTCCTCGGCATGACTCAACAATGAACAAGGCGGTGAGTTTTAGGGTCTCCTGGCTTTTCTTGCTTCTGACAGCAATAGATGTTAGGCGTGATCTAAAGCCTGCATGCGAGCTTGTCCATTCTGCGTGGTATTGCGTGGCAGGCAGGCTCCTAAAGGTCCTTGTCTTTGTCCAGGGGCCGTTGTTTTCCTACTGGAAACCCGAGGCCACGGCGCTGGCATTCAGGAGGCTGTGTGCGGAACGGCCGCTTCGCAGTGAGCTGTCCCCCGAGCTCTCCCCTCTGACCAGGAACGGGGCCACACCTTACTGACTCAGAGATCCCACCCATTTAGCACGGATGTCAAGTGTGACCCCTGTCCTGCACTGCCCCACCCCTTCCTCTCTGGACCCGGGCTTGTTAGCTGTCTCTCTGAGCATAAATTCCTTTTCTCCGCATTGGTTGGTTTAGCCTCTGACCTAAGCTTGTCTTCAGAACTGAGGTCTGTGGCCGGCAGTGGGGAGCACCGGCAAAGGAAGTGAAGGAGCAAATCAGAAGCTTGAGATTCAAGATGTGTTCAGTACATGGATGAATGAGTGGATAAAGAAGAGGTGGTACATGTATACAATGGAATAATACTCGGCCAGAAGAAAGAATGAAATCTTGCCTTTTGCAACAACACAGATGTTCCTAGAAGGTATTGTGCAAAGTGAAATAAGTCAAAGACGAATATTGTATTGCTTTGCTTACATGTAGAATCTAAAAAACAAAACAAATGAACCAACAAAACAGAAATAGACTCATAAACATAGAGAACAGACTTGGTGGTTCCCATGGGGAGGGGGCGTGGACAAAATAGGTAAAGGGGATAAAGGGGTACAAACACAATTATAAAATAAATTTGTCACATGGATGAAAGTACAGCTTAGGGAATATAATCAATAATATTGTAATATTTTTGTATGTTGACTACACCTATCATAGTGAACATTTAGTGATGTATATTATTGTTAAATCACTATATTAAACACCTAAAACCAGTATAATATTTTATGTCAAGTATATTTCAATAAAATTTTTTTATGACTCAGAAAAACAACAGCAAAGACTTTTCATCCCAGGACTTTCAGGCAGTTCACTGAGGATCCCACAACCACAGTGCTGTGTGCAGACCACCTGTTCCCAAGTGGGAAGCGTCTAAGGTGGGCACTTCTACTTGTCCAACTTTGGAAATAGTTCGATATAGTAGATGTTAATGAGGCAGATGCCCTTGGGCAATAATCTACTCATTCTTAATATTTAAAATTCACTTAATTTTCTTGTCTGCAACCTGCCCTAGGGCCTTAGGTGCAGCTGTGTACCTATCAGGAAGCCTGCTTGCGTCTGAAAATTTGGAGGAAGGGAAAGCTGTGGTCATTAGGAACAAAGGGCCTTATGTTAGGGGAATCATTTAAAAGAGGCTTCTAGATTCTCAGGGAAGGCTTCTGTATCAAGGCTCAGAGGATAGGGCCAGTCTTCTGCAAACTCTGTGATCCATTTTTTTAAAAATTGAAATATAATTGACATATCATGTTAGTTTCAGGTATACAACAGGATTTGGTATTTTCAGGTATTCAAAATGATCACCACAATAAGTCTAACAAATATCAACCACCACACAGGTGTGAATTTTTTTCTTGTGATGAGAACATTTTAAGATTTACTCTCTTAGCAACTGTGCTGTACATTACATCCCCAGGACTTATTTATATTGTAACTGGAAGTTTGTATTTTTACCCCCCTCTACCTGGTTCAGCTATCCCCACCCCTGCCTCTGACCATTACCAGTCTCTTCATTGTACCCATGAGTTTGGGGTTGGTGGTTTGATTTTTAGGTTCCACATGAGATCATACAGTGTTTGCCTTTTGCCTACACTTGTTACTTCTTATCTTTTTAATAATAGCCATTCTAACAGGTGTGAGGTGATAGCCACTGTGGTTTTGATTTGCATTTCCCTGGTGATTAGTGATGTTGAAAGGTACCTGCTGGCCATTTGTATGTCTTCTTTGGAAAAATGTCTGTTTAGGTCCTCTGTCCATTTTTTAATCAGACTGGGTGTTTTTGCTTTTGAGTTGTTTGAGTTGTTTGAGTTTTTCATATATTTTGGATATTAACCCCTTATCAGATACATGATTTACAAATATTTCCTCCTTCTTGGTAGGTTGCCTTTTCATTCTGTCGATGGTTTCCTTTGCTGTGTGTGATCCCTTCTTGAGTTCATTGTTGTGTATGGTGTGAGGTAGGGTGTCAACCAAATTATTTCACACAGGGTTATACAGTTGTTCCAGCACCATTTGATGAAAAGACTACTATTTCTTCATTGAATCATCTTGGCACCCTTGTCAAAAATCAGTTGACCATAAATGTAAGGGTTTGTTTCTGGAATCCCAATCTTATTCCATTGATCTACATAGCTACACTCATGCCAGTACCACATTGGCTTGCTTATTGTAACTTTGTAGGAAGTTTTGAAACTGGTAAATGTGAGAACTCCAACTTTGTTCTTCTAGTCCAAGATTTGTTTTTTGGCTGTCTATATCTCTGAATTTCCATGTTAACTTTAGGATCAGCTTGTCTGAAAAAAGACTGTTGAGATTTTGATAGAGATTATGATGAATCTGTAGCTCAATTTGAAGGGTTGCCATCGTGACATTATGAAGCCTTCTGATCCAAAAGCATGGGGTATCTTTCCATTTATTTAGGTCTTCTTTAATGTTTTGTAGTTTTCAGTGTGCAAGACTTGAACCTCTTTTGTTAAAAATTTATTTATTTAAATTTATTTCTAAGTATTTTGTTCTCTTTGATGTTATCATAAAATAGAATTGTTTTCTTAAATTTATTTTTAGATTATTCATTGCTAGTGTCTAGAAAAAGGATTGGTCTTTGTATATTTTTATATTCTGCAAAACTGCTGAACTTGTTTACTAATAGGTTTTTGTGAATTCCTCACCATTTTCAATATATAAGATCATGTCATGTGCAAATAGATTTTTTTTCTTCCTTTCCAATCTGGATGTCTTATTTCTTTTTCTTGCTTGTTTTTCCTTGTCTAGAATTCCAGTGTAGTGCTTACAAAAAGTGGCAAAAGCCGTCATCCTTGTCTTACTACCAACGCTAGAGGAAAGCATTCAGTTCTTCACCAATAACTACGATGTTAGCTGTGGGCTTTTCAGGTTGGGACATTCTCTTCTATTCTTAGGTCGTTTGTGTGATTTTATAATGAAATGGTGCTGGATTTTGTTGAATTGTGTTTTGTGTCTATTGAGATAACTGTATGGTTTTTGTCCTTTAGCCTAATGACTTTTTAAAATATTGCATTAATTGATTTTGGCATATTAAAATAACCTTGCGTTCCCAGGATGAATCCTATCTGGTTATGATGTATAATCCTTTTCATATGTTGCTGGGAGTGGCTTGCTAGTATTTTGTTTATATTGTAGCATTTATATTCATAAGTGATACTGGTTTGTAATATTTTTAGTCTTGTGATATCTTTGTCCAGGTTGATATCCATGTAATATCGTCTCAGAAGATGAGATAGAAAATGTTCTCTTCTCTTCTATTATCTGGAAGATCTTGTAATGAATTGGTGTTAATTTTTCTTTGAACACCTGGTAATAATCATCAGTGAAGCCACCTAGGTTTGGGATTTTCTTTGTGGGAAACTTTTGGTTACTAACTCAATTTCATTACTTGCCATATATCTAAGAAGATTTTCTATTTCTTCTTGAATCAGTTTTGGTAGTTTTTGTCTTTCTGAGAATTTTATTGGTGTCAGATTGTTCACAGTATGCCCTTATAATCCTTTTTATTTCTGTAAGGTTCGTAGGATGTGCCCTCTTTCCTTCCCCAATGTCTTGCCAGTGGGTTTCAGCTCCAGGCAAGTTCGCTATGGATTCAATGCGACCAGAGAAATTGACAGCAGAATGTTCTTTGGGGTGAAAGGGTTTATTACTCGGCTTGTTCTCCCAGTGGTAGGTCGAGCACTAGCGTCTCTGCCTCCGCCCAGAGCACTGGGCCGAGCTCTCTATATAGCGTAATAATAGCTTAGTGCCTAAAGGTGTGGAAGCAGTAGCCGAGCAACAGGCCAGTTACATCATCAGGTGGTTTAAGTTCAGTGAGGATCCTGGCCATAGGAACCCCAACTTCCCAACACCCAACTTAGTAAATTAAGTTTTCTCTAATTTTTTCTTGGTCAGCCTGGCTAAATTTTATCAGTTTTGTTGGTCTATCAAAGAACTAACTTTTGGTTTTGTTGATTTTCTCTATTGTTTTTCTATTCCATATTTCATTTATTTCCATTCTAATCTTTATCACTTTTTTTTTTCACTCTGCTTGCTGAAGGTGTAGCTTGCTCTTCTTTTTCTGGTTTTCTAAGGTGGAAGTTTATGTTATTGATTTGAGACCTAATACGGTTTGACCCTTTTATCATTTTTGAATATCCTTTTTAAATCTCTAGCCACAATTTTTGTTATCAGGATTATTCTGTCTCATGTGACTGCACCCCCTTCAGCTCTCCTTTGGGTACTATTTATACAAGAGATCTTTTTTCGTCCTTTTGTTTTCAGTGTATCTATATTTGTATCTTTGGATCTAAAGTGTGTCTCTTATAGACAACATATTGTTGGGTCATGTTGTTTCTTTTTTTTTTTAATCCATACTGCTAATTTGATTGAAGTGTGTTTATAGTTAACATAATCACCAATGAGGTTGGATTTGTATCTGCTGTCTTGCTGCTAGTTTTCTGTGCGTCTTCTGCCTTATTTGTCCTTTTATTCCTCCATTATTACATTATTGTGCATTAAATAGATATTCTCTAGTATACCATTTTAATTTCATTGTTGTTTTTATTTTACATTTAATAAAAGTTATTTTCTTAGTGTTTTCACTGGTGATCATAATTTACATCTTAATGCAATCTAGTTTGGATTAATATCAACTTAATTTTAATAGTATGCAAACCTGTGCTCTGTTTTAGCTCTGCTCACCTCTCTTCTATTATTGTCATACAACTTTTATCTTTATACATTGTAATCCCATCCACATAGTTTTATAATTATTGCCTTAGGCAGTTGTCTTTTAAATTAGGAAAATAAAATACTTAAAAACAAAGATATATCTATCCTGTCTTTCATACTTACCTCTGTAGTTCTGTTTAGCAGTGCTTTGTATTTCTCTGTGTGGAATTAAGTTACTGTCTGGTATCTTTTCATTTCAGCCTGAGTGACTTCTTTTACTTTTTTGGTAGTGCAGGTACACTAATGGCAAGTCATCCCAGTTTTTATTTATCTGGGATTATCGTCACTTAATCTTTGTTTTTTTAAGGGTATTTTTGGTGGCTATCCCATTCTTGGTTAATTGTCTTTTTCTTTCAGCAGTTTGAATATGTCATGCCCCTGTCTTCCGGTTCCCAGATTTCTGATGAGAAGTCAGCTATTAATCTTATTCAGGATCCATTGTATGTAATGAGATGCCTTTCTCTTGACGTTTTCAAGATCCTGCCTATCTTTCAACTGACTGTGATGTGTCTAGATAGAGATACCTTTGGGTTTATCCTACCTGGGGTTTATTAAGCATGGATGTGTAAATTAATATTTTTAAAAATCAAATTTGAAAAGCTTTTGGTCAATTTTTCTTCAAATACCCTTTCTGCTCTTTTTCTCACTCTGCTGTCCTTATGGGACTGCCATTATGCGTATATTTTTACACGAGATGGGGTCACAAGATCTCTGAGACACTTTATTTCTCTTCATTCTTTTCTCCTTCTGTTCACCAAACTGAATAATCTCCATCGATCAATGTACGAATTCTTTGATTCTTTCTTCTGCCAGTTCAAATCTGCTATCAAGCCCCTTCTAGTGAATTTTTCATTTCAGCATGCACTTTTCAACCCAGAATTTCTATTTGGTTCTTTTTAAATACTTTTTATCTCATTACTGATATTCTCTGTTTAGTGGAACATCATGCTCTTACTTTCTTTTAATTCTTTAGATGTTTGCTTTAGTGATTTGAACATATTTGTAAAAGATGGCTTAAAGTCCTTGTTCAGTAAATCCAACAGTAGGTCTCCTCCAGGACAGTTTCTATTAATTCCTTTTTTCCTGCTCATGCATGATACTTTTCTATTTCTTTTCATGATTCACAATTTTTTGATGAAAACTGGATGTTCTAAATATTAAATGTTCACATTTCCTTCTCGCTGGGATTTGTGTTATTGTTGCTGGTTTTGCTGCTTTCTTGTTTAGTGACTTTCCTGGACTAACTTTTATAGAGTTTGCATTTTTGGTCATTTTTAGCTACTGAAGTCTCTGCCCAGTTATCTTAATGGTTACTAATGATTGGAGGAATATTTCCTTAAATGCATTAAAGAAATAAGTCTCCCAGCCTTTATAAGTTCTATCTATATACTGGGAAATGCCTTCAATGTTCCAGGAGACTACTTACACCTCTGACTCAGCCTTCACTTCCTGCTTATACATAGTCTCGATGTCAGCCAAAGGTGAGAGACTAAGACTTTTAAGATCTTGCCTGGGCATACACACAGCCCTGCACATGCATGTGGCTTTCTAGATTCTCAGTCGTGTGTTACAACTTTATGAAGCCGCCTACAGACATCTCATTTCCCAGCATTTCTTTTTATGTTTTTTGTTCCACTTCCTGTTAACCTCAACTGCCATCACCACCTCAAGCAGCTGTCTTATTAAACAATGGCCACTGACTGTGTTTGACAAATGCCCTAGGGATACAGCTGTTTACACAGAAGTGCTCTGAATAAGGTTAAATAAAGACAAATCCTGAGAACGTTGCTTTTCAGGGAGCTTCTGGACAGGTTAAAAAACAAGTTTCTGGGGGTGGCTTTGGGGGAGCTCAGACTTATTCTGTCTCTCTTGTGGCTGCTAGGTTGCTAGTTTTCACACTTACTGAGGTATAGGGCTGTTGGTTCCCAAAGCTGCAGTGGAGCTGGAGATGGGTGGGTGGGAACAGGGCAAGTTGAAATGCCATAAATCTCACTATTCTTACTGGAATTCCATTGAATTTCTTGAATGAATACCCCATTAATTGTTGCAATCCTTTGATTAGTTTACAGAACTCTGAAAAAGCTGTGTTTGACCAATTGTGACAGTTTCTCATTTTTTTTATGGAGGGTTTTATAAGTCCTTACTCCTCTATTCTGGAAATGCTTCTCCAATACTGCCATTTTTAAAGAATTTTTTAGAGATTCCTTCTTAACTCAAGCACTAAATCATAGTCATATGATATTTTTTAGGCATCCTGGCAGTCCTCCAAAGGAGGCAGTTTTAGGAAGAGGACACTTAGTTCCTCTGGGGTCAGTTAAAAGCATCAGATATTTATTTGACTTTTTTTCACTCCCCCAAGTAGGCTTCTATTACATCCTTATTATTGCATATAGTTATTGAACAGTTGATATTACCTGAATGATAAGAAAAAATAATGGTCTGCATTTTCAAAGTAGATGAGTCAATGAGAGGCAAAATTTTAAAAACAGTGGTGATAATGAAATAACATGGGCAGTAGGAGTGAGGAAGTTTATAAGAAGAATAATTTAAACATAAGATTATTCAAAGGTAATTAATAATTAGGAAGTCCAACCTTAGGGTCTATTAGAAATGAACTACATATAGCATTATATAGAAAAACTCTACACTACACAGTATTTTCTGTTGGCCTCTGACTCTTGAAAACTATGTTATATGGATATACTAGTTACTCCCCTTCAAACCACCATGTCTGGCAGCTTAATTTTTGTACATGTTTTAAGTTGTATCTTATAAAGAAGGCAACTATTTTAGTAATCATATTTTGGTATTTTTATATGGAGCTTTCATACTCTAGAGGCTCTGCTCTGTGGACTTACTGAGAAAGCTAGTAAGAACTAAAAGATTACTGAATAAGCCTGAAGCACTAACATTAAGTCAAATTTTTTAATGTTTGGTATCTTCTCATTAATAGTGAAGATGACCATTTCCTCTCAAATAGAATCTGAGAGCACAATAGCAACTGGGATAATTAATCTTATTTTTCCAGAGCATTCTGGTAAAACAATGAGAGTAATTGCATTTTATTGGCAAGGTCACATTTTACTTGTATTATTTTCCAAAGCAATAAATAATCCATCCATTTTCCCGCCTGACCCTAATAAAGAGGCCCTGTATTTCATAGGGTTAAAAGGTCAACTCCACTGAGAAATGTCAGTGGGAATCTGCTGTTTCTCTTTGTGGCTGAGCCTGGTTTCAAATATATTTTATAAAAAGTGATAATAAACATCTTTGGGTTTGTTTAATTGTTTATCCTTCCTGAATTAAATAAAAATCAGGAAATGCTGAAATTCACTTTGCATTCGTCAGCATTTGTGTCATTAGCCACACAAATACTCTACAGCAATTGGCCAATTTTAAAAGACGTCTTGTAGTTAGTGATCTAGGTTTTCTTAAGGTAGAATGATGTCTTGCAAATGGGTTTCAGCACCGGGCAAGTTCACTATAGATTCAATGAGACCAAAAAATGACAATGGAACGTTTTTGGGGTGAAAGGGTTTATACTCAACTTTATTCCCACAGTGGCAGGTCAATCACTAGAATCTTGTGCACTCAGAGCGAGTCTGCATGCAGCGAGGCAGTCTCTGCCTCTGGGCCTCTCTGCCCCCACAGCCGTCTCAGTCTCTGTCCTCCGTGCTGCCACCACTCCAGCCTCTGCTCTCCTGCAGCCCTGCAGCCCTGCAGCCATGTGGCCATGCCACCGTGTCGCCCAGAGCCCTGGGAAGAGCTCTTTATATAGAGTCAATAGCAATGTATTGCCCACACATGTGTAGTGAGCTAGCCTACCAGGGCCAGGTGAGAATCCTGAAATGACTTTATCCACAAATGACTTCCTGAAAATTGAGATGGACCTTCAGAAGACACAGTCTACTAAATGGTCCCAATCCAAATGCACAGTGCAGATGTATTTCCGATATATACCAAAGAACAGCCAGCCAAGGACCCCCCAATGCTCCTTTGAAATCTGACTGACTTGTCCTGTTTCTGCTAAATGGAGCAACTCTGAGATGAGGCAATGTCACATGGGAAAAGTAGGGGCTTTGGCTTGGTGTCTATAAGGAAACTGCAAGATAGGTGTGTGGGGAAAATTGAAGTTCCTGTGGCCAGGATCCTCACCTGACCCCAAACTACTTGATGATGTAACTGGCCTACTGCTAGGCAATAAGCTATTACTGACTGAGTCACTATATAAAGAGCTCTGCCCAGTGCTCTGAGTGGAGGCAGAGATGAAGGAGGATTACAGGTCTGCAGACTGTCGTGCAGACGGAATTCTAGGGCTCGACCTATTGCTGGGAGAACAAGCCGGGTAATAAACTCTTTCACCCCAAAAATGTTCCATTGTCATTCCTCCGTCTCACTGAATCCGTAGTGAACTTGCCCAGGGCTGAGATCCATTGGCAAGACAGGTGTGTTTGGAATATTTTGAATTTTTTGTAATGCCACAATTTTAAGAAAAGCCTGGCTGCCTTAAGACCCAAGAGGCAAGGTTCTAACATTAAAATGCATGACACATACCTGGGGAAAGAAGCAGGCTACGACCATAATACTTTGTACACTGTTTCTCAAGGCAGGGGCATAGAATTGCATGAATCAGCCAGGATGCTTGTAAAAACACAGCTTCCCCAGTCTTTCCCTGCCCTAATAAATTGAAATCTAGGACTTGGGGTTTGAATTTTAAGTCATCTACCAGAATTGAAAAGTTTGAGAAATACCAACTAAGAACTTCACGGAACTCCGATTTTTCACTTACAAGCAACTTCAGATCCCAGTTAACACAAGTGTTGTTAAAAATAAAACTAGCTTTTAGCACAAACGAAATACTAAATATTTCTCTGCCTTCTGATCTCCCTCCTTTCTGTAAGACTGCTTGGCTGGGTATCTTCTTTGTACCATTCCCACTTGGACTGCCCTAAACTATCATCATAACTCTTGGCGGGTCTTCCCTCTAAAAATGTTCATTTCTCCACAATTTTTTAGCACTTTTTTTGTTCATTTGTCATCCCAAACTAGAAAAAAAAAGCAACTTTATTTGTTTCTGTGCTTGCCTCTTGGCAAAAGCTAAGGGCAGTTCTAGAATCCCCTAGAACTAGAGCTGGGAACATTTCTGTCTGTACTGATATTAAAAGGACAAGTGACTAACAATGGGTCAGTGCATCTCCGTTACCCACAGATGGCCTGAGCTCAGTCACTGCATCTAAGCCTCCTGCATCTGCATCATCTTTCATCCTCAGCAGTACAGAGCTGAGGCACAGACCAGTGGTTCTCTAACAGCAGTAGGCACAGGGATTGTCCAGGGATTTGTCACAAGTAGACATTCCTGGGCTCCAACCACAGACTTATGGTCAGTACACACGGAGTGGGACTCAGGAATCTGCCTTTTTATCAAGCACACTTTTCATCCTATGTGATTCTGGAGTTCAAACATACCTTTGCAGTTTTTAGCAAATTTAGCACTGGAAATTTGCAGTAAAGAGAATCTACTTCACACAACCAACCTAGAAATAGGTCCACGTGGAGACCCTTTGGGTAACAACACACAACTCAGAGTGTAAACCTGACATGAAAATCACAACTCGAGTGAGTTTAGATGGGAATTAGTACAGCTTGTCTCTTATTGCTGGTGACTTACATGTGTGGTGATGCTTTCGTCATCATGCATTTGACAATTCAGGTTTTTCATTACATTACTACAAACGTGCTTAATTTTCTTTGACACAAGTACTTCTCCTTGCCTTTGACCCTTAACAACTCTCCACTCTGTGTTCCCAGACACACCCACACCCACGGCACCCATATGTGTCTGCAGTTGGGTAGTTCTAGGTTTGAAATGAAAAGCATCAAGAAGAACTCGGAATTAAACATATGGAGCTGGCCCTTCAGTAAATGTTTCTAATGCTGTAAGACAGGCACAGATCAGAATGCATAACATTTATATTGCAGAAGTATGTCTTGTGGCTAAATGAAGGCTAAAGAAACATTGACTTTAAAATACTAAAAAATTAACAGATTTATTATCTGCACTGAGATTTTAATAGAAATGTAAAAACACAAGAAAAGCAGTTATAGCAAATTTCTTGAGGGATTTTTAAAAGAGCTGTGTTATTATCTCAGAAGGTCACTCAGTCCCCATGCCCTGGGGTCCTCAAGCCCTCAAAGGTCTGGCCTCCCCTCAGGGTCTTAAACCATCTCCACACCACGGTCTCCAGGACCCAGGGATGATGTGCTTGCAGTGTATGTATCGGACGTGCTCACAGCATTTAGGGATTCTCACTACTGATGAGGTGTATATGCAAGCCTTAGCAGAGGCTGGGGACCTGATACGGCCTTAACTGCGCTCAGATTCTGTATTTCAGGTCTCTCCCCCTCCCCAAGGCTGCTATTGTGGTGAAGGTCCACTCCTTGGGGTACAGATATAAATAGTGGATGTCAGCATAGGCCAGCCACCCAGGCAGATGGACAATTCTGGAACAGACCTTGGCTGATGGTTTTAGAGAAGAGCATGAACAATTTTGACAGGGCACCTTTGGTCTGTCCAGCCACCAATCCAAGCTTTCCCCGAACACTAGTGTGTTGCAGCTCTTCAATCACAGAACCTCTAGGTAGTGTGATAATGAGGACTTTGGGAGCTTGTGGCAATCTGGTGGAGAAACTCGGAGTTAGCACCGGTTTCGGCCAGTTATCCAGTGCTGCATTTAGTGATTCTGAATAAATAATTTCTACTTACTAAGATAGTTATGAAAAACATATGTCCATCTGGGGAAGAATTAGATAACTTGAGATTTCTCCCACCACAAGATAATCTCAAAATGCCAGCACACAGCAGGGTGGGAAGAATGGAGTAGGACACAGCAAAATCATGCCGCCTGACTAGTTACATATTGGCTATTGTAGTGCCTATGCTTTCAGTATGCTTAAAAGATTTCAGAATAAATAAAATTCACATTTGCGATAGCCTTTTCAGACTCATTACATAAAAACCAGCTTACCAACCCACGTATATTACAATTGTCAAAAAAATAACAGAAGGTAACAAGTGTTGGTGAAGATATGGAAAAATTGGAACCTTTGTGCATTGTTGGTGGGAATGTAAAATGGTGCAGTTCTGTAGGAAACAGAATGAAGGTTACTCAAAACTATAACAATAGAATTACCATATGATCCAGCAGCCCGCTTCTGGGTATATACCCAAAAGAATGAAAGCAGGGTCTTGAAGAGATACCTGTATACCCATGTTCATAGCAGTGTTGTTAGTCACTCTAGCTGAAATGTGGCAGTAAGCGAAATGTCCATTGATGGATGAATGGATAAACAAAATGCGGTATAAATGTACAATGGGATATTATTCAGCCTCAGAAAGGAAATAAATCCTGTCCTATGCTACATGGATAAACCTTGAAAAGATTATGCTAACAGAAATAAGCCAGTCACGAAAGGACAAAAACTGCTTAACTCCACTTACAGCAGGTGTCTCGAGTGGTCACATTCATACAGACGGAAGATAGAATGTGGTTTCCAGGGCTGGGGGAGAGGGAGAAATAGGGAGATTTGTTGTTTAATGGGGACAGAGTTTCAGTGTTGGAACATGGAAAGAGTTCTGGAGATGGACGGTGGCGGTGGTCGCCCAGCAATGCGCCTGTACTTAACAGCACTGAACTGTATGCTTAAAAATGGCTAGATGATAAATTTGATGTGTTTCATTACAATTAATTTTGTTAAATCCACCTTAGATAATCAATAAAATCATACTGCCTACTGAATGAATCCACAAACTCCTCTGGGGATACAAAGCTTTAAACAGTGGACTTGAAACATACCTTCCTTTCCTACATAGAACTGTGGCTTGCTTGGTCTACTTTCCCAGCTCTGCTTTCTCAGACGAGTCTTCCCGTCCCAGAGAAGTGCTCTTATGGGTTCAGTTGTAACAATTCTCACCTCCATCTTAGAAATGGGTTTTTTTCTCTTGGTCCCAGACCCACAGCACTGCATCTCTCAGACCCTCTTTATCTCAACCATGTTCTCTTAACAAGATGTCAGGGATAAATCCAGAGCTCTCTATTCCAGGCAAAATATAACATGTAACTATACCTGCCTCTGAAAAACCATTTGGGTCATTTCCCGTCTTAGCTTGGTGAGTCTCTCGCCTTACAGAGCTCTTACGTCACTCTCCTATGTCACTGAGTCTGGTTATGCTACTTTTATTCAATGACTTTTTGTTGTGAACCTACTGACTACCAAGCACCGAGCACTGGACTACAAGAACAAAACAGAGGCAGCTCATGCTGTCCTAGGACTTATGGCCTTGGGGAGGATATAGGCATTAAGTAGATAAAATACGTAACATTATGATTAGTGCTATAAAGGAAAAAGTTACAATAGAAGTAACAAGGAGAACTCACTTTGGACAGGTGTGAGGGGTAAATTTTTTTCCCTACACAAAAACTTGACTCCCTGATTACCTTCCCAGCTAAGCTGTCCCATGCTTATACTGAGCTCTAGAAGGACGCCATGGTGAAGTGATATTTTAACTGACAGATTATGGGTGAGTGGGAGTTAAGAAGAGATGGAGAAGAGCAGTCCACACAGAGGCAACACCAGGGTCTACACCCTGCAGAGGAGGTGGCTTGGTGAAAGCCAGTGTGGCTGCAACACAGAAGAAGCAGAGAGCCAGAGGAATATGGGGGGGTCAGGTCATGCTGTGACTTGGAGGCTGTGCACGACTCTGAGTTCTGTCCTAGGTGTAAAGAGATCCTTTGAGGGTTTAAACAGAGCATGACATGGTTGGATGTTAGTTTTCCAAAGTTCACTCAGGTTGCCTATGTGGAGTGCATTGCAGGGGGCAAAGGGAGAAACAGAGAGCCCAGTTAGAGGCTACTGCAGTGGTCCAAGCAGCGCAAGTGGAAATGGTGCCCGCAGAGTGAAGTGACATGGAGACAGAATTAACAGGGCTTCCTGGTGGGTAAGTGCATGGAGGGCAATGAATGGCAAGGTTCCTAACATGAATTGGGTGCATGGAGGAGGCATTTATAGCCTGCACATACTGACAGTTTACCTTATTCCAAGCTATATGTTAAACGCTTTACATTATGTGTTTAATCCTCTCAATAATCCTGTGGGGTAAGTGCTTACAAGTGAGAAATTAAATAACCTTCCCAAGATCACACAGCTACATGTGACTTAGGAAATTCAGAACCTGGTCTGCTAACTCCAGGGCCCAAGGTTTACGGGAAGACTGGAAGAAAATAAAATTTGGAGAAAAGAGCAAGAGCTCAGTTTTGGATATATGCCTAATCATCTCTTTATCCAACTCAAAAGTTCTGGGAAAATGGTAGCCACAGAGGCATAGCTTATAAATCTCTCTGAATCCCAACATAAAAACAGATAAACAGACTAAAAAACAAAACAAAACCAAAAGCCCATGCACAACAATCACAACAAAACTAAGCGCAAAATACCCACATGACCTCCAGCATGTGGAGGCAAACCACCAACAGAAACAAGAGGCACACAGTTTCAGGGTCTGCGCAGGAGAAAGGAGAGGGTCTCACCGGTCCCCCGAGACCTGCCTGAGGAAAGGAGACCCCCAGTGTAGCCAGCAGGTGTGCAGCAGAAAGCAGGGGACCAATTCAACAAACAGCAGCGGCTGAAAACGAGGGGAGGGTTTCCCAATCTGAGGGCATGTCGAGGCACACACAAAGGAGAAACCTCTCAGAGTGGAACCCAAACTGAACCTGACGGGGACTGCACAGATGGAAAGAGAGGATGCAAGTAAAAGGGGGGCGTGGACAGAGTCGGGAAGGCTCAGAACAAACCACCATATTTTTTGAACACTACATGGGAAAAAGAGAGGTGCTGTAGGGAGTTAGGAGAGCTATTTTGAAAATGCCTCTTCCTAATAGGGAAGGAAAACTAATTTCAATGAAAATGGGTAACAGAAAAGTATCAAAGACAAGTCCCATACAAAATTACTACAGGAAAAAATTAAAGCACCCCAGAAAGATATATTCACAAAATAAATCCTAAAGGGAGTTTTCATTTCAAAGCAATCTAAAAAAATTTTTTTTAATGATTTGCATTCATGAAAGAATGCAAATCAAAATGGAAAACCTCAGAAGTAACAAAACAGAAAATAATTCAAAATTCAAAATATTTCAAAACAGAAAAAGTCGTTTCGGAAACAAAGAACCAGATAGAAGGAACATGAGAGTCAATAAACAAAACTGATTATACTTTAAGAGAAAAAGAATGTGAGAAGGAAGAAATTTTTTAAATGTTTTTAAAAGATGAGGGGAATGATTTTAAAAAATGGTTGCAGAGAAAATGAGAAATATTTTAAAACAAGCAAAGAAAGCCAACTACCAAATATTGGAAACCCTTGAGGAAGAAAGGCAGAGAAGAGAACAAAGCTAATTCTAAAAAACTGTCTTTAAAGAAAAATTCCCTGAAATTAAAAAAATTTTACAGTATGACAGAGACCACATGCCTGAGTATATTACCCAGAATGGTTAACACCAAAGCATATTTAGTAAACGTATTGGACTTTAAAATAAAAAATATTGTGAGCATCAAGCAAGGATTTATGAGGGAAAGACAATTAAATTATCATCAGACTTTTCAATGTCAACACTTCATGCCTGAAGAGAATAGAATCGTGTGTTGAAGATCTCAAAGGTGAGAAAATGTGAAGTGAGAGTTTTATATGGAACAAGACGGACATTTGAGTATAAAGGGTGCAGACAAGCTGTCACCGACATAAAAACTCTAAAAACTGTTGGTCCTGACAAATGCACCAGAAAAGAAGCTCCGGAAAATCAAAACGACTCGAATCACATTGAGGAAAGTACTAACAAGAGCAAGAATGAACATACGTCATTAGGAGAACTAAAGCAAAAAAGGAAAAATGGAGAAAGAAGGAGGAGGGCACACACAAAATTAGTTTGTGATTGCCTCAGTAATTCTATTGGTTTGGTCTTGGCTAAGATTAAAAAAAGATTACATGTTTTTTTAGTTGGTATATGATTCACATACCCTAACTTTTTAAAGCTCACGACTCAGCGGGTTGAGTATATTCACGGGCTGTGCGGCCATCACCACAGTCTGATTCCGTGACATCTTCACCACCAAAATGGAAACCTCGCGCCTCTTCCCAGTCACTCCCCATTCCCCTCTTACCCTGGTCCCTGGCAATCATTAATATAATTTCTGTCTCTATGAATTTGTCCATTCTGGACATTTTATGTAAGTGAATTCATGCAATGTGTGGCCTTTTGTGACTGGTGTCTTTCACTTAGAACAATGTTTTCCAGGTTCATCCATCATATAGCCTCTATCAGTACTTCGTTCCTTTCCATGGCTGAATAATATTCACTGTATGCCTGTATCACATTTTTGTTTATCCACACATCAGTTGATGGATATTTGGGTTGTTTCCACTTTTTGGCAATTAGTGATGCTGTGATAATGTTCATATACAGGTTTTGGGGTAGACATCTGTTTTAGTTCTATTGGGTGTATAACTAAGGGTAGAATTTCTGGGTGATACGGTAACTCTAAACTGTTTTGCAAAGCAGTTGTGCGTGTAGGAGTTCGCGATGGTATGTGGAGGATTGTGGTTTGTCATTTTGATCCTAGCCATCTTAGTGGGTGTGAAATGGTACCTAGCAGTGGTTTTGAATTGCATTTTCCTAATGCCATGGTTACAGCATTTGCAGTAATGCTGTTGAGCATCTTTTCACATGCTTTTTGGCCATTTGTATATAGTTTTTGGGAAATTGCTATTCAAATACTTTGCACATTTTTAAATTGGGTTATTGTCATTCTATTATAAGTTATAATTCTTGTACTTGAGTTGCAAGACTTTTTGATGTATTCTGGTTACTAGTCTCTTAGCAGATATATAATTTGGAAGTATTCTCTCCCATTCTATGGGCTATTTTCTGAATTTCTTGATGTGCCATTTGAAGCACAAAGTTTTTAATTTTGATGGAGACCAACATCTATTTTTGTCTTTTGTTGCTGGTACTTTAGGTGTCATATCTAAGAAACCATTATCAAATCCAAGGTTATAAAGATTTACATGTTTTCTTCTAAAAATTGTATAGTTTTAGCTTGTACATTTAGGTCTATGATCAGTTTTGAGTTAATTTTTCTGATGGAATGAGGTAGAAGTCCAACTTCATTCCTTTGCATGTGAATATCTAGTTTTCCCAGCATCATTTGTTGAAAAGACCATTCATCACACATTGGATTGACTCTTGTTGAAAATCATTTGGCCATAAATCTATGGGACTATCAGTATTGTTATTCGGAAACTGTTGTGTATATAATGTGAGTCAGGTAAACGAGTCATCCTGGATATTCTGATTCTTTTCTGTCGTCCTTGAAAAACGGGATTCTTGGTGTGAAAGAAAAAAAATCACAAATGTAATGCAGAGGAAATTAAGTTTAAAAGACAAAAAAAAACAACAACGATGTAGCCCTAAATTTTTATTGGGAATAACAGTATGAACTCATGAGATATTTTATCTTTTAAAAATAAAACATTTGCTAATTCCTTTTTACTGATGTGGCATAGAAATAATGACCAACCCTGTAACAATGAGCATCCTTAGATCCACACAGGTCTTGAAATATCTTTTCCCTCTTAAAGAAATTGGAGCTTCTTGGAAGAACAGCTAGTTCCAGGTGTGAGTTAAGAAATGTGAAAAGATGAGCCTGGAACGTCGTGTCATTTCACATAGCCCCAGAGCTATCAAAGACTCCTGTGGCAATATCAAAAGGACTCAGAGCCAGTGTGAAGAGGTTCTGGGGAAGAAAGGGGGAACAATTTGGATTTTAAAACAAATATTAATTGTAGTTGATTAAAACTCATCAAATATATTTAAATCCATGAGTTCACAATGATATTTTTAAAAATTGAGTCATCACCTATAGAGGATGATGGGGAACCAATTCATTATCTTAAAATCTGTAAATAGTAGAGAAAAATTGCATTTATCTTCCTTTATCTCTCTAGATAGTGTTCCACTTGGTACAATCAGCAAGGATAAGCATCGGTTTATATAATTATTCTAATTTAAAAAGTGAGCAAAAATGTGGAATTAAAACAGCACCATTTTGCAAATCCCAGTGAAATGTGAATATCCCAGGCTGTCCAGTAGAGTAGTCACTAACTACATTTGGCTATTTAAATTTTTAATTAAGTAAAATTAAATAAAATTAAATTTTAGTTACTCTGTCACATGAGCCACAATTCAGGTTTTCAATGCCGCATGTGCGAGTGGCTTCCAGAATGGACGTGCAGATATAGAACATTTCCTTCATTGCAGAACGTGTCGTTGAATAGACCAAAACATGCAACATCAGCAATGGCCAGCCTCAAAGAGTGGAAACCAGACAGTACAGTCTCCCGCTGAGACCCCACTGCCAGTGACGGTCTTGCCAAAGGGATACGACATGAATTGGATCAAGCGTCTTGAGTCCGGCTGTCAATTTTTAGGAAAAGGATGGAGTATTGTGCTGACCTCCATCATGAATCAGGCACTCAGAAAAACAGATTCAGGAGAATTCTTTGTGTCAAATGACCCAGGTTTTTTAACAAATACATTATAAGAGAATGAAGGTATGAGGAAGAACTTGCTGATTCAAAGAAATTTCAAACTGTCAAGATGAAACTATGGTGTCTGTAAATGGGCATTTGGATGAAAAAGCTACAAAGAAATGCAAATAAACGATTCTATAAAAATCAGGATAATGGCTGCCGGCGGGGCTAGGGCTGTGACTGACGCAGGGCCCGGGGAGGGCACCTGGCGTGGCCAGCAAAGTTCTATTTGTTGAGCCGGATGCTGATTACAAAAGTGTTCACCTTATAATAATTCATTAAGCCATATTTCTTATGGCTTTCTCTATCAATGTTTTATTTTCTAATTTAAAAGTTTAAAGAAGAAAGACACCCAGGAACACCTCCTCAGAGCACTATGCCTCTGACAAGATAATTTCTTATGATTTAAGATCTCTAAATTTCCTTACCCAACCTTTTTACTAAGTGACATATGTATTCCCCATTGAATTAACATTTAAGGAGATTACACTTTGTTCACTGTAAGGTACCAACCACCTCTCTAAGAGAAAATAATAACTTTCCACTTTCTCCTGCTGTCAGCTTGTGCATTTGCGTTTCAGACAAATTTACTCTTCTGCCGCTCACGTGTCTTGAAATGTGTTTGCTGAGACCTTGTTCTCAGCCCCCTCTCCCTCTCCACTATCTCCAACAGAGCATGCCACTTTTTACATTTCTTTTCTTGTAATGATAGAATGTTCTGCCAGAAGACATGCGAAGATGATTGATTCTAGTCAAGCCTCTTAATATTCACTTACGAAACCTGGAGCCCAGGGGAATATGGAACTACTTGTCAAAAAGCACAGAACAAATATGGTGCAAAACTGGGCCTAGAATTTTGATTTTCTAATCCCCCAGTTTTGTTTCTCTTCAAAAATCTATATCCAGATGAGGGCAGATCCTGTTTTTACCTGAGTCTGTCCTTCTGTGCTGCTAAGGATTTTGACCTCTGTAGGTAAGGTCATCCCACCGCACACCTCATCCCAGTCCCCCAGCATTTTTCCCATGAACTCTTGACTTTGATCAGATGTTTGATAGTGACTTCAACCGGCCATTCATGCATTATCTTGATCCAAATTTCCCTTGGATTTTACAGCCTTGAGAAGAGACAACATCTATTTTCTGGGACTGACCCTTTCACAGCATTATTAGTGAGAAACATGAGCCCCTAGAGTGCATGAGTTCTATGTAACAAAGCCCCCCTTTCAGAGGGACCTGCACATGTATTTGGGGACCCAGGTGAAACCGCAGCAGGTCAAGTGTGACTCTCAGAGCCTCCACTCCTTTCAGCGGCCTGGGCCCCTGTAGCTCCGCCCCTCGCACCAGGCGCCTGGGCTTCCATTCGCAGCTCCTGTGGGCCAGTTCCCCACGATGACAGTGGCTTCCATACCAGAGTGTCCTATTTTCCTGATGAGTTAATTTGATATAATACTTAGTTTTGAGAGCTTTTTGGGAGGGCTGACAAGTTACATGCCTATTATAAAATCTTGAAAAATACCAAGACCCACCATTATTAGCCAACATACTTGTGCTCACTGATGAATCCCTTTGCTTTTCTCCTTTCTCTTCTCCACTCTCTCCTTTCCTTTTCTCATCTATTCCCTTCGTTCTCCCCTCCCCTCTCTCTGCTCACACTCACACATACATATATTTTCCAAAAACACTCTTACGTTATAACACAGTGACATAAAAACAAATGTACACTAGGTCTCTGCCCGCCTCCCTTTCCTGGCACATAGCTCCTAAAACTCTTGAAATCTCCAAAGTACTACATGTCTTTTGGTATGCCAGGGAGATGACTGGGGGCTGCGAGCTCCAGGTAGCACAGGATTAGGGCTGGTTGCTAGGAAATCAAAGGCGTAATTAGAGGGTTAAAACCTTCAGGCCCACACCTTGACCACCCAGAGGGAGGAGAATGGGGCTGGAGGTTGAGTCAATCATCAGTGGTCACCTATTTCATCAGTTGTGCCTCATTAATGAAGCCTCCATAAAAATCTAAAGTATGGGGTTTGGAGACCTTCCAGGTTGGTGCAGGTGCTGGGAGGGGGGAAGGTGCTATGCCCAGAGAGGACATAGGAACTCCATGCCCCCTGCCACATACTTGCCCTGTGCATCTCTTCCATCTATTTCTGATTCCTTTCTTAAACAAACACATAAAATTAGTAATCTGGTGAGTAAACTATTTCCCTGAGTTCTGCGTGTCATTCTAGCAAATTTTAAACCTGAGGAGGGGGTTCCAGAAACCTTCAATTTATCTACAATTGGTCAGAAGCACAGACGACAATCTGGACTTGCCATTAGCATCGAAAGTTAGGGGATGTGGTCTTATGGGACAGAGCTCTGAATCTGTAGGGTCTGTGCTAATTTCAGGTACATAGTGTCAGAATTGAACTGAATTATTGAGCACCAGCTGGTGTTGGAAAACTGGTCAGTGTGAGAAAAAATCTGCACATTCAGTAGCCAGAAGTGAAGAAGTATGTACGATAGTAGTAGAGAATAAAGAAAAAAATAGTTTTTCTTTATACATACCATTTCATCATACAGATGTGCCTTAAACATTCTCTACATCTGATAAGCAGTTTATTCTCAACTTGAGATACTACGAATGCTTAACTCTGTGTTTATGCTAACACGTGTTTTAATGCTAACCCATGGTTTCTTTATTATTTAACATAAAACTTAGATTTTCTTGTTTCTTTAACCCTGTTTAGTACTGCTCTGTATTCAATAATCCGTTTTTTTTACCATGATTATGGAACAGATCCCAAAAATGTCTTCATCTTATAAAACTGAACCTCTATACCCAACGAACAACCCCCGCTCCCCCCCCCATTTTCCCCCCAGCCCCTGGACACTATATTCCATTTTTTGTTTCTATAAGTGACTAGATACCTCTCAGAAGTGGAATCATACCATATTTGTCTCTTTGTGACTGGCTTATTTCACTTACTATAATGGCCTGAAGATAACATCCATTTGTAGCATAAACAGATTTTCCTGCTTTTATAAGGCAGAATCATATTCCATTGTATGTATACACCACATTTTGTTGATCCAGTCATGTGCTGATAGATTGCTTCCACCTCTTGGTTACTGTGAATAATGTTGCCATCTACATGGGAGTAGACGTATCTCGGTGAAATCCTATTTTTTATTCCTTAGGATATATACTCAGAAGTGGGGTTGCTGGACCATATGGGAATTCTATTTTTAATTTTTTCATGAATCCCCACTGTTTTCCATAGTGGCTGCACCATTTTTCACTCCTACCAAGAGTGTACAAGGGCTTCATTTTCCCCACATCCTCACCAGCACTTATTATCTATCATCTTTTTGATAATAGCCATTCCAATAGCTGTGAGATGACATCTATTGTGGTTTTGATTTCCACTTCCCTTATGATTAGTGATGTTGAGCACCTTTTCATACACCAGTTGATCATTTGTATATCTTTGGAAAACTACCTATTCCAGTCCTCCAGTCATTTTTTAATCAGATTTTTTTCCTGTTATATATCATGGATATTAACCCCTTATCGGATGTATGGTTTGCAAATATTTTCTCCCATTCTGTAGGTTGTTTTCTCATGTTGTTGATCATTACTTTTGCTGTGTAGAGGCTTTTTAGTCTGACACAGTCCCACTTGTTAATCTTTGCTTTTATTGCTTGTGCTTTGGTGTCACATCCAGAAAATCGCTGTCGAGGCCAATGTCAAGGAGCTTTTTCTCTATTTCTTCTTCTAGAAGTTGTATGGCTTGAAGTCTTACATTTAAGTCTTCATCCCAGTTCAAGTTAACTTCCGTGAGTGGTACAAGATAGAAGTCCAGTTTTATTCTTTTGCCTGTGGGTAGCCAGTCTTCCAACACCATTTATGGAAGACACTGTCTTTTGCTCATTGAGCAGTCCTGGCTCCCTAGCCCAATATTAGTCGACTATATATACAGGGTTTATTTCTGGGCTCTTCATTCTGTTGCACTGGTCTATGTGTTTACGTTTATGCTAGAACCGTAATGATTTTGATTACTATGGTTTTGTGATATAGTTTGCAGTCAGAAAGCGTGATGCCCTCAGCTTTGCTTATTTTTCACAAGACTTCTTTGACTATTCAGAGTCTTTTGTGATTCCATACTGATTTTTGGATTGTCTTTTCTATTTCTGTAAAATATGTCATTGGAATTTTGATGGGGATCGCGTTGAATCTGTAGATGGCCTTGGCAGTATGGACATTTTAACAATGTGAATTATTCTGATTCATAAATATGGGATATCTTTCCATTTATTTGTGTCCTTCTCAATTTCTTTCATCCATGTCTTATGGTTCTCAGGGTACAGCTCTTTCACCTCCTTGGTTCAATTTATTCCTAAGTATTTTATTGTTTTCAATGCTATTATGAATGGGATTGTTTTCATTTCTTTTTCAGATAATTCATTGTTAGGGTAAAGAAACAGAATTGTTGGTTTTATTTGTTTGTTTACTTTGTAACAACTGACTTTATTAGTTCTAATAAACTAATAAAATTAGTTTTGGTGGAGTTTTTAGGGTTTCCTATACATGCAATCATGTCATCCGCAGAGACATTCTGTGGTGTACACCTCAGAGAAATAGGTTCATCCATTCTCCACATGGGATGGAGTTGTCAGGTGTGGGGGGAGCGGACGGAGGAGAGAAGGAGGCGTGAGATAAGGTCTCCCCGTGGAGAAGCCCACCTCAAGCGCCCGGGCCCCTCCGCAGAGAGACCTCACCCCCTCTCCCAGCCGCAGCGCAGCGCCCAGAGCTGCCATCTCCCTGCTCCAGCGGGGAAAAACCAGCGGCGCCCGTGCGTTCATGCTGCAGCATGTCCAGTGTGTCCCTTCTGGTGATTCGCTGAGGGGGAGTGACTCAAAGGAGGGCTGATTTCAGCGCATTTCAGTGATTACTTAGTTTGTTTCCTACAGCCTTTCTAATTCCATGGGCCTTAAATAATCCTGCTATATTAAAAAAAAACACACTGGCAGTGGACTTGCCGCTCAGCTACCGTCTGCATCAGCAGACCTGCTACCAATATCTTTCTCCCGCAACATCACCTCGCCACCTCCCTTACATAATGACCAGCCAGTCACTTAAAGAATCTTTGTTTTGCAGTATAACCAGATTTGATACAATCAGATATGATTAACCTAATTGGATAGAATATAAAAGTTCAGTTTTCCCAAAAAAGGGCATCCATACACTTATTCTACTTAACAGTTTCAGAAAGGTTTAGGGCATTAAAAAAAAAGTTGCAACAGCTTTTGAGAACAACTTATGTCCTATATTTACAACACAAAAAGCACAACACTAATAGTGGGGACCATGTGACAGTCATCTTCCCTGTGACCTCCCAGGTCACCTGCACACACAACCTTAAGCAAGCAGGACTGGAGGAAGGGCTCTGTCCTGGGTCTCATCAAAGCACAGACTGGGTTGGGCTCAGGGGCAACGTGGTTTATGAAATGTATGTTTTCCTATAGAGGATTTCAAACAAATCACTTTTGGTAAATTGAATTTACATTTAAATTAGCTGCTGAAGTCCAAATCAAATATGACCTGGTTGGGTTAACAACTTTTCTGATTTCGCTTGCAAAAAGCTTTGCTGATAACATCTGACGCTCCAGAAGAATCTTTAGCCCTAGAAGATCTTGCTTTCATGTGAATTCACTGAGTCTTTAAGGCCTTTCCACGGAGTAGTAAATGTAGACACAAGAGCAGGGCTCCTCCAGGTGCTGGAAGTGTCCCCACTGAGATGTGGGGACAGAGTGTGCTATAAAAATGTGTCCCTTTCTGTTTGTTTTTGTTTTATCTGTCCCTTCATTTAAATTTTGTATTATTTATTTTTGCTGCATTATTTTAAGTTAGACATCTTACCTTTCACTGTAAACACTTTATTGTATATCTCTAAGAGATAAGGATCTAAAAGAAAATATATAACTGCATTTTTCATTGCAAACAAAATTAGCGATGAAAAAAAAGTGTTGTTGTTTGACTATGTGTCACTTATAGTTCAATTTATAAGAGAGAAAAACAGACAGGGTCCAAAGTGGGAGGGGGGAAGAGGAGGGGACAGAAAGGGAGAGGTGGGGAGGAAGGGGAGGGAGGGGAGAGGGGAAAAAGGGGGTAAGATTAGGGCCCTGCTGCGTGCAACCACTCAGCCTCACTTTCCTGTTTTTAAGCAGGAGATGGGGTCCTAATGCTTAGTTAGTGGTTCTAGGGGGATTAAATGAGACACGGAATAAAGCACTTGGCCCAGTGCCTGCCATATATCAAGGGTTCAATAAGTAGCAGCTATTATTATTATTGACGATTATCCTTCATAATTCTAGAAAAAATTTAGAACTTAAATATAATCACCATGCTCATTTTATATTCTCTTTGAGCCATATTTATCAAAACAAAAGCCTTTTGGCCACGTAACTGCTGGTGCATCGGGAGAAGAAAGCACAACCTTGTCTATTCCCTTGCATCCCCCAGCCACACACACAGGCCTGCTGCCCTTGTACAGCTGTGCTGGAGGGACAGCGCCATGCGCGTGGGGCCGTGGGAGGCACTGCCAGGCACTGTCCCGGGAGCACAGCACTTTGCTGCCTTTTTATCCAGCAGCTGAGCAGGGTGAGGGTTCCGGTCCTACCAATAGTCTATGGGCTCAGATGACATATTGATTAATAAACCAATATTTATGAACACTTCTTAGCTAGCAGTGTAACAATGATTAAAACTTCAGACTCTAAAGCTCAAATCCCACCTGCCAATCACCGGTCGTGGCTCTGTGGATAAGTTGCTTGAACAATGTTTATATCAGTTTTTACATCTTTAAAATAAAGATCATACCTAGAAGATTATTATAAGGGTTAAATGAGTTTAATTACATGTGAGGTATTTGGCACATACACTGATTGCCATCATTATTTTCTGTATGCCAGGCACTGTATGCCATAGCATGCTTCTAATGGTTTTATAAAGGAAATTACTTCTATGAAACTACTAGACAGCTATATGTATAACACATTTGAGAATGTCCACTTTAGATGAAAAAGCTGAGAAAAGCCCAGTAAGGGAAGGTTACCAGAGGGTGAACAATTTTCTTATGTTGAATCCTATAAAGATCAAATGGGACCTTTTTAAGGAAAGAGTGTTTGGTGTTTGGCAAAAAGGATCAGTTGATGTCACTTCCTGTGCAAGGGATCCTCTAAAGGGATCTTGGCCCCATCAGTCTATAAAACAAGGAAGTGGACTAGCCTACCCAACTTTTAAATAGGTTTTGACTTGAAAAATTCTTAAAGCAGGCATAAATCCATCAGTCCTTACAAAACTTTCCCTTAAATAAACAAAAGTGTTTGATAAATATCTACATAGACAAGTATCTTTATCTTCCTGGATAGATAACAGATTTAGAAACAACATTTTCTTAGAAAGAAAAGGGTTCCTTTCCATTTACTCATTTATTTACTCACAGTTGCAATGATAGGGCCATATGGGAGGCGAATAAAGTATTAGAGAACAGTCCTGTCATTGAGGACCTCAGAGTCTAGTTGGCAAGGCAAAATTAATTGAGGATGATCTAAATACCATAACCATGGTACTTTGCACATAGGTGTTCAGAAGTCTAGATTTAACTATATTTAGTTAATATTTTAAAATTCATTTGGCTTGCTCTGGCTACAGCCCTCATTTCTTAGCCTGGCTCCAACGTATGTCTCTAGACTGATTCCTGTTCGTTCCCTATCACTGGCTCCCAGCTTATAACCAAAGACTGTGCCACACCTTTTCATGCTTCTGTACTTTTTACTTTTGTTCCTCTTTTCTAGAATGATGTTCTTTCCTTTTCTCTTCCTGATGAACTTGTATCCATCGTTTCGACGGCTTTTGTCATCTTCTCTGCTCAGAGTGGCCCCTGGGCAGGAGCCTCTTGGCCTTCTTAATGCCCACAGAGCCTTACTCACACCTCTGTTACAGTCCTTACTGGCCTGTGGCAGTTTTCTTAACACGTCACTGTCTTTTCAGGAGCAGGAGTCATCCTGGAAACTCCAGCACCAAGCACAGTGTCCGGGAGTGTTACAGAAACTCAGTAAGCACATGTTGGAGTGGGGAAAGCAAAGGGTAGAAAGGGTGGTATGTGAAACATGAGCTAAAAATAAGCCTGCAGATGATAGAAATGGACAGAAGGCTAGAAATGTAAGGAACGTGAAAGTTCTCTGTTACAGGCCACATTGTGTCCCCTAAAATTCATGTGTTGCAATCCAACCCCCAGTACCTCAGAAAGGGACTGTATCTGGAGACAGGGCCTTTAAAGAGACGGTTCAGTTAAATGATGCCATTAGGATGGGCCCTGATCCAGTATAATTCGCGTCCTTAAAAGAAGTTATTAGGACACAGACACGTGCACAGGGAGAACCACGTAAAGACGTGTGGTGTTTAGGTACAACGAGAAGGCGGCCATCTATGGCCCACAGGGAGAGACCTCAGAAGAAACCAACCCTGCTGAGCCCTTGATCTTGAATTTCTAGCCTCCAGAACTGTGAGAGAATAAATTGTTGGGTAAGCCACCCAGCTTGTGGTTAATATGAATTAACAGAAACCTTCCCCAGCTTCCGTCTCTCATTTGCCAGAAACCAAGCGTTATGTTTTCTCCGCCCTCAGTGTTTCCTTGCATTTGAAAATGTAAACTGTCCCACCCTTGGTGTTGGTGGGAATCATGACAGATTGCTAGGTTTCCTGTCTGGCCTCTCACTTTGGCTGAGCCGCTGTGCAGCAGCGACTAAGCCCATTGGATCACTTAGCTGTCGGTCAGCAAGTGGCGCTCACAGAACAGTAGCTGCTTTGTGTTTCACTGGGTCTAAGCACCAACAATCCAACAGTTGTTTCCAACGTGGAATGCCCTGGTGCTGGGGCCCACAGAGTTGGCTCTTGCTCCAGAGCAAACCTCACCAACAAGTTCAAGGTGAGGGCCATGTCCACTTTCCAGAGATGCCACATGGCAGGTGTAAAACCAAGTACCTGCTAAAAGAAATTGGAATAATAGGTGATCTTGTAGAGAAAGACACAACAAAAGAAAATCTTGTTCTTAAATTCATTAGAGATTCCAGATAAAGGAGATTGGATGCATTTGAACAAATGGGAACATGAATTCAAAAGTTAACCATGTGCTTCTCAACATGTGAGGAATTTACTGATAGGATTTTAGTTTCATTTCCTCTCTGAAAACTATATTTCTGGGAACCTTCAGATTAGGCACAAATGTGAAGGGAAGATAAAGGCAGAAAGAAGTGGGGCTCGGTGGGGAGGAATTTATGCTTGCTACAATAGTGAAGGGGATAAATAAAGCTTTTACTAGTATATCGGGAAAGGAAACACTAGAAATGGAAATAGATGTATCAAGTCAAGGAGAGTGAAACATGAGATGATTACAAAATGGCTGGGTACTTTAAGGCCCTTTTGAAATCTCCCTTTCACACGAGTTGTGAGGCCCCAGCTCTCCCTTCAGCCCCAGCTCCCTGGGTAATGCTGCTGAAAATGTCCTGTACACGGAGAAGCAGTGGTTTGTAGTCAGAATCACACTGTGTTGTCCCAAGAAGCCGGGAAGACTGCTTGCCAAACTTAAAAATAAAAAACAACAAACACGAGGCCCAAATAAAGAACACCATCCAAAACAAATGCACTAGCTTTTGATTTAAATAAGCTGAAAATATTAAAAATAAGTGGTGTCAGACAACGTTGCTCATGTGAAACCTTCCTAAGACTGTGTATCAATGATACCTTAATAAAAAAATAAATCAGCGGTGTCAGTTCTGTGTTTACAGAAACTCAGAGAAAAATCATCTTGTCACCAAAGGTAGCTCAGCGCCGACTCGAGCATTTTTATAGCCGTGTTGCTCTGAATTC